>WAAF01012968.1:780514-1045199 GCA_013400475.1 Tricholaema leucomelas
TAAACTGGGGGGCCCAGAACTGAACACAGTACTCAAGGTGTGGTCTAACCAGTGCAGAGTACAGAGGCAGAATGACCTCCCTGCTCCTGCTGGCCACACCATTCCTGATGCAGGCCAGGATGCCATTGGCTCTCTTGGCCACCTGGGCACACTGCTGGCTCATGTTCAGGCGGGTATCAATCAGCACCCCCAGATCCCTCTCGGTCTGGCTGCTCTCCAGCCACTCCGACCCCAGCCTGTATCTCTGCATGGGGTTGTTGTGACCAAAGTGCAGCACCCTGCACTTGGAGCCATTGAACTCCATCCCACTGGACTCTGCCCATCTGTCCAGGCGGTCAAGATCCCGCTGCAGAGCCCTTCTGCCCTCCAACCCAGCCACATCAGCCCCCAGCTTGGTGTCATCTGCAAACTATGATTCTGTGATTTGAGAAGCTTCCCGGATGTCATCCTGCAACAGGTTCCCTCCTTTTGGCTTGAACTTGCTTACACAAAGAGCAAACAAGTCTTTTTTTCAAGCACGGGAGACACATGGGGCCTGTGCATGGATGCCGTGGAGCACCTCAGCTCCCTTATGCACCATGGACTGGGGTCTAACCTCATGCTCCCCCAGGAAGCAATGCCCACCTTGGCCAGCAAAGCAGTGATTTATGCTGGTGAATAGAGGCAAGATTGGAATCAGGTCTTTTCTGCTGGAAAGGTATCGCATAAAATCAGGGTGCTACTCACATCATCAGCCCATCTCCCTAATTAAAAGCTGCAAGACTCCAGCTCAGTCCAAGCAAGCAATCAATCCTCTTGACTCAATGTGCCTGCAAGAGACGTTTGCAGAACACGTCTGACGCTGCCCAAAGCTTTTTTGTTTCCCCACCTCCTTTCCCTGAGCATAAAAAGCTGCAATTGAAAAGTGCTGGTCCTTGGAGGGAGCACTGTTTTTTATCAGATGGTAACGATGAGTACATCATGAAATCATTTAATAGTTCTCATTAAATGCATTGCTGGAGAGCAGGCCTGATTTATGAAGGGTATGCTGGGGGTATAAATAAGCTGCACTTTGCTTGTAACACAGCTGGGCAAGAAAATTAATGTTTTGTTTTCCATAACCTTTGTGCTCTCCCTTCCTCTGCTACTATGGCAGAGCTCAAGGCATGTAACCTGATCGCTCTCGGGAAGAGGACACACAGCCGGATGCCTCCAAGGGGCTCACCCAAGCAGGGGAAAGGCAGGATCCCCAAACAGCCCTGCACTCCTGTTTTCCCAAAGCCACCATCCTTACACACGGATACATCTCCTGTTTATTTCAATCCAACCCTCAAAGAGCTTGCACACAGACCTGCCTCTTTTGCATTCCTGCTGGAAGTGCTGCTGGAACAGTGTATCGTGGTGAGTTCAGGTCCAGGAAACACCGTTATATTTAGCCTAACTTTCCATCTTTAAAAGCTCAGCATTCCTTTTTCTTCTGAGCCCAGAGAATAGGACAAAAGCCACTCAAATGACATGAACATCCATCTTTAGCACAGAGGAAATTCAAGGCCACTGCAAAGCAGGCTAGTGGCCAGTGACACTTTCAAGTGCTTATATTAACCACGGCACCTAATCCTAAGAAAATGTTTCATAAGCTGCATGGATTTTTCCCAAAAAGACTCTTTATTCCCAGCACAAGGTGTATACTGCACCTACAGGTTAGACAGATGTTGAGGAGGCTTAGGAGAGAGTTGATTTATCCAAGGACTGAGAGAAAGGCTTTGCAATCATATGGCTCACATCTGGAATCTGCAAGCACGATCATTTCATAACCCTCTCCTTACAGTCCTGAAGCAATGCAACAGTCTCCCTCCCTTCGCAGCCTAAGCAATGTTTCATTGCTGCTGCAGGGACAGGACTGCAAGAAACATCCTCATGTGTCTCACACTTTCATGTGACCCACATCATGTTGTAAAAAAAAGTAGTGGGAAGCTTGCAGAGCCCATGAAGCGCATATGAGCACTTGTATTTCATAGGCATTAAAACATGAAGTCTTAAAATCAAAAACCAAGACCCACTTTCAATTTACTGCTGCTCAATGCAAGTCCCTTTATACCTCATTCAGAGACCATTCTGCTTGCTTTTATGGCATGTATGAGCCTTTCTTCATAAAAACCACTTTCTAGTGACTTTATATACTTCTTTCCTGGTTGAAATCAAGAAACCTCTTACTCAAGCCACCATTTTTATACATGAGGCTGTAAAATCACTGCAAGGAGAGATTCTCAGGCAGGAAGGCTCAAAGCACTGTGATAGCCAAGAACAAAACAATGTAAAAATCACCTCCAACTAGAGCCGGAAACGTGGAAAAGATGAATGTCTTTTAAAACTAATGTCATTACATTTCCACAGATGTAACCCCAACATGGTCACGGCTATGTGTATATTCCAGGCACTAACTCTGTGCACGGACCCACAGTCTGCCTAAATCCAAACCTCAGCTATCATCAACATTAGTTTAGCCACATACTTGGCCAAGAAATTAAGAGCACTTCCTTGGGAGGCAACGCAGATTTTGGCAACTGCTGCTGAGTTTTCAATGTTTGAAAGTAATTGCTAATGCACGAAGAAGCTGGAATTGAGAATTTTCCCCAGGTTGGAAAGCAGCACTGGTCTCCACTCCAGCAGCTCTTGGAAAGTCAGTCTCAGTCTAACATGCCCTGCACAGATGTCAGCACCATCCCCAAAACACAGATACATGCAGATACAGATATGCATTAGCATTTCAGTTACTCATTTGGAATGGCTGTTTCTCTGTAGATGGAGAAAATTAATCTTCAATTATCTCCCTTTAAAATAACACATAAAGCAGGGAGACAACTTATTTCACAAGGAAAAATTTATTGGACTGACTTATAGGGTGTATTTATTCATAAGACAATTTTTTTCCTAGGCCTAGTGATGCATTAAGATGAATCTGACCTAGACTCTGGTTCTCCTTTCCTACTAGTTCCTGTCTCGATAATTAAGAGGGATTTAATTATTTCTTGGAATTTAGTTATGCAAAAATACATCCATTATGCAAAGGTCATTAACTCCAGGGTTTCCACTGAGCCACGGTGACTCCATGGTTGTGAGTTGATTCAGCTTCAAATCTTGTTTTTCCTGGTATGAACCAGTGTTTGACTTTATTGCTGTTTGATTTTTTAAGAGAGGCTGGGAAGAAACACAGGCCATGAAGGACTGACTCCTGCCTCTCACACTTCCTTGTGTGTGACCTCGGTTATATCACTTTGCCTTCCTATGTATTGGCTTCCCCAGCTGAACCATTACTATAACCAGCTCTTTATGAGAAAGCCAGACAGAGAAAAGTGAGGTGTTTCAGTCTCTTCAAGATTAATATGAGCTAAGATTAAGAGTGATGGATGAATCTGTGGCCAAGCCCTAAAGATGGGGCTGGAGGATGGATCAGTACCAAACTGTTTGGGATGATGCCCTGGTTAGCTGAAAGTCATGAATAGGTTTGGGCATTGCCTTCAAGAACAGCAGAACTCCACCTTTTCTGCTGCAGGGCCTATTTGTAAACCAGATTTCTCTCTTGCCGCTCCCCCTCCTCAGTACAGATTTTGTGCTCTTCAAGCCCAGAGCGCGTCTCACCTACCTTTTTGGTAGGAACCTAGAGGAATTACTAAAAGGCAATGAAATAATCCTGCAAGTGACAAGACCAGCAATGACAAATTGCCTGACAAATTTGATGGCTTTTTATGATGTAGTCACAGCTGCAATGGACAGGGGAAGGGCAACTGATGTCGTCTACCTAGACCTGAGTAAGGCATTCGACTCTGTCCCACATGACATCCTGGTCACCAAACTGGAAAAGCACAAACTGGATGGGTGGAGCACTCACTGGATAAGGAATTGGCTGGATGGTCGCATGCAGAGAGTGGTGATCAATGGCACAATGTCCACCTGGCGACCGGTGACAAGTGGTGTTCCTCAGGGGTCAGTGCTGGGACCAGTGCTCTTTAACATCTTTGTCAGTGATATGGACAGAGGAATTGAGTGCACCCTCAGCAAGTTTGCAGATGACACCAAGCTGTGTGGCGCAGCTGACTTGCTGGAGGGCAGGGATGCCATCCAGAGGGACCTGGACAGGCTGGAGAGGTGGGCCCAGGCCAACCTCATGACGTTTAACAAGGCCAAGTGTAAGGTCCTGCACCTGGGTCGGTGCAATCCCAGGCACAGATACAGGCTGGGTGATGAATGGCTGGAGAGCAGCCCTGAGGAGAAGGACCTGGGGGTCTGGGTCGACGAGAAGCTCAACATGAGCCGGCAGTGTGCACATGCAGCCCAGACAGCCAACCGAGTGCTGGGCTGCATCAAGAGAAGTGTGGCCAGCAGGGCAAGGGAGGTGATTCTCCCCCTTTACTCTGCTCTCGTCAGACCCCACCTGGAGTACTGTGTGCAGTTCTGGAGCCCCCAATACAAGAAGGACATGGAACTGCTGGAGCGGGTCCAAAGGAGAGCCACGAAGATGATCAGAGGGCTGCAGCACCTCTGCTATGAGGACAGGCTGAGAGAGTTGGGGCTCTTCAGCCTGGAGAAGAGAAGGCTTCGAGGAGACCTTATAGTGGCCTTCCAGTATTTGAAGGGAGCCTACAGGAAGGCTGGGGAGGGACTATTTACACGGTCTAGTAATGTTAGGACGAGGGGGAATGGGTTTAAGCTGGAAGAGGGGAGATTCCGACTGGATGTTAGGAGGAAGTTCTTTACAGTGAGGGTGGTAAGGCACTGGAACAGGTTGCCCAGGGAGGCTGTGGATGCTTCCTCCCTGGAGGTGTTTAAGGCCAGGCTGGATGAGGCCTTGAGCAACCTGCTCTAGTGGGAGGTGTCCCTGCCTATGGCAGGGAGTTGGAGCTGGATGATCCTTGAGGTCCCTTCCAACCTAAACCATTCTGTGATTCTGTGATTCTGTGAATAGGAGGAAGAAGAGCAAGATAGCAGGAGGAAGCTACTTGTGAATCAGCAGTGAGCTCTTTAGGGCAGGTGCCCATCTGTGGGCCACAGCAATTTCAGTGACGAAACTGCCCATAAATTATGGGTCAAATTCTAGTCTCTACCACCTGTAAGCAGCTTCCTTTATCTTGAGTGGAAACCAGTCCCACACAGCTAGGAGCAAGATTTGTCTTTCCATGTGTAATATTTGTCCGTAAACAAAAGAGAGAGGAACAGACCTCTTAGATACTCATCACAGAAGGGATCTTGGCCTTTCTTAGATATTCATCACAGAAATCATCTTGGCCTTTTTAACACCCATGCCAAGAATGTGACTGATAAAAACCCCTAGAGATCATTTCAGCCTCTTGATTGGATTCCTGCCAGCATAAATTTGGAACTTTGGGTTGTTTGCACAAAGCTTCTACTAAATGTATACAAGAAAGCAAGGGCTGTGCTTTCCTTCAGTACACCAAGTCTTGGGTCTGCAAAGCCATATCCCATGCATTAACTGCAAACTGCATGGCTCCATGTAGAAGTTGTAGCAGTCTCATGTCAGACAGTGGAATAAAAACCTAAGATTTGTGTTTGGCACCCACATTTAATGATATCTTTGTGCCCCTGCACAAACCAATTAGTCTGTACTGCAATTTCAACGTGTATAAAGCAGAGCAAAAGTACCCAGCCTTCAAACAGTGTAGGCCTGGGCATGAAAAGCACTGTGCTGACAAAAGCATGCTCTGAGCATCACCTAAGCATACTCCAAGCCCATTTTACCCACCCAGATATTATGCATGTACTCTCAAGGGTCCTGCATGCTCAGAGAAGTTGTGGAATCTCCATCTCTAGGATCAGTCAAAATCTGCCTGGACACTGTCCTGTGCAACCTACTCTAGGTGTACCTGCTGTGGCAGGAGGCTTGGACTGGATGATCTCCAAAGGTCACTTTCAACCCCTGTCATTCCATGTTTCTGTGACTCTGTGAGATGTCTGAAGCCATTAAGATTACAATTACACAGAAACTGCTCCCCTTCCTTCTGGCTCACTAACTCCTGCACAAACCCCTGGACCATCAACAAATTGGCTGGTTCATCCTGGACAGGGTGATGGGAGCAGCTCACTGCTGAGAGCAAGTATTTGAAGCCATTGCTCCCAAGGAATGGAGCTGCTGCCAGGAATGAAAGGTAGCTGGCCGTTCCTTGCTTACTGTAAATATTTCACAGCCAGTAATTACAACCTCTTTCACTCCTCCACTCTGGAAAAAACTTGTTGTTCCTAAGGCAATCAAGCTGCTAGTGACTTTTTCCAACACCTCCAGCTTCCCAGTGGAGTCCTGCAGATCCCCTTCCTCCAGGCTCCAAAAAACCAGGAATAACAGTCTGACTGCTAGTCCTGAAGGAAATGGAGGCTTTGGCTGACAAGAGATGTCCAACTCATTCTCAGATCAAGCCTCTTCTCACCCCAGCAAGTGAATCACAATAAGCAGCCACCTCATGAAGAGTTAAAATTAAAAGTTCTGCTAACACTTAAGCCTTACAAATATTTTCAGTTAAAATAAATTATTCAGGAGATGTCATCCTCCCATCAGCACCATCTGAGCTACATTTTTAATAGTTCTGCAAGCTGAACACATTCTGTCAGGCTATCAGTGATAGCAGGGCCGCGAGACGAAGAAGGGGGAAATGCAAGCCCACTACAGAACATGAGAGACTGAGCTGCTTTCTCTTCACTGGCCAGGAAACGTGCTGCCCAGGGCAGAGAGATCAAACAGAAATAACATGTTGCTTTCAGAAATCACAGGAGCCTCTTTTTTCTCCTTCAAAATCACTATCCCACCCAACAGAAAAGTCACCCACTACCTTCCACTGTCTTAGGTCTCATGTATTGTGAATGAAGTCAACTGTGACTCTACCAGAGCTTTCCAAACCTAAGCTGCAATCAGCATTTGCCTGCAGGACTGTACAGACAAGACTTCTGCTCCATGCCTTCAGGCTGCTTTGGGTGACCCTGCTTTAGCAGGGAGGTTGGACTGGATAATCTCTAGAGGTCACTTCCAACCCCTACCCATTCTGTGATTCTGTGACTCCAGGTTTTCATGCTTCTTGATTCTGAGTAGGACAAACAATTTTGCTCCCAGTGTTTTCTGTCTGCAGCTTGAACTGTTTTAGCCGAGTGAAAAGACACAAGAAGTAACTGCAAGGCTCCTGAAAATCAAAGAATAGGAAAGGGATGGGGATATGTGAGATCCTCAGCCTATTCCAGCAACATCAGTGCCAGACTTGCAAAATGACACACTAAAACCCATCTCTGGAGGAGCAAACACCGCCTGTGTCTTCTCTCATCTCAGAAATGGGAACGCGAGGGTAGCCACAGCTCAGTGGGTCTGTTTTGCTCTTAGTTATTAACTCAATAAGGTTAATTGAGGAGGTTTTTCTACTTGGTGGTTCTCCTAAGACAGAGCTGGAATTAAGAGATGGCTGTTCAAGCCCAAAAGGCTGCATATGGAGGATGGAAGAAAGGGCCAAGATCTGGCAGAGGTTATAGAAAAAAGTCAGGCTCTTGTTCTCGACTCAGGTAAAGATGAGCACAAAGCGTGAAGGAGCTTGATACCCACAAACACTCCCACTATTCACCCTGGCATCTCCTCGAGACTTGAAAGAATTCTGCAAAGCAGAAAAATGCTGTGGCCAGTTCTGAATGGGCTCAATGAATAGCTAGCAAAGCAAAGTCATACATGCTTGGGCTGGAATGAAGAACATTCAAAGACAAATATGCTAAAGGAACACTTGCAGAGTCAAGTCCCATGGGAAGCAGCAGAAGGGATGCTTGCCAGCACAGTGACTTCTGGGAGTTGAGCGTGTGCCTAGAAGATAACTGAATGATGGCACCAACCTCAGAGAACACAATAAGGGCACCAAAATGGACAACTCCGAATCATAGAAACACAGAATGCATCAGGTTGGAAGGAACCCTCAAAGGTCATTTTGTCTAACCCCCCTGCAATGAGCAGGGACATCTCCAACTAGCTGAGGTTGCTTAACACCTCATGAATTTTGACCTCAAGTGTCTCCAGGGATGAGGCCTCCAACACAGCTCTGGGCAACCTGTTCTGGTCTGGCCCCATTCTCTAGACACTTGCTCTTTAGATATTGATCAGCATCCGTAAGATGTCCTCTCAGTCTTGTCTTCTTCAGGCTAAGTAGCCCCAGGTCTCTCAGCCTTTCCTCATAAGAGACATGCTCCAGTCCCCTCACCATCTTTGTAGCCTCTGCTGTGCGAGTCATTCCACAACAGCTGGACTCCCTCGACTGGCAGGATGAGAGGCCCTTCTCTTGGGGTTATCTTGCCCCAGACAGGTTCCCTGTGGGAAATGTGGTCCTCTTCCTCTCCTCCATGTCCTGGGACAGAAACAGGAACAGGAGGGAGGAAAGTTTGTCCAGGTGTACATGACCAGGGTGTGTAGAAGCTCCGCAGAATCAGAAAGAAAGATCATGAAAGACCTGAGCTACAGGCTCAGAGATGACAGTGTTCTCTACCATGTGAAAAAGGAAATAGCAGCACTGTGCAATGAAACCAGAACTCCATCACTTTCTCCATTTTGATTCATGTCTGCTTCCTCAAGTGTACAATAGTTCACTCCACTCACCTATGGCAGACAAGTTTTGGCTGTCATGGCTTTGTATCTGCTGTACTTGTCTGCAAGGAGGACAAGCCAGCTCTGTGGTCAGCATCAGCACAGTCTGTAAAGGACAATCAGCATCCTGGAGAGACGCCTTCCAACAGCAATCAATCTTCTGGATTGGACGGCAGAGGATACAAGTGTAGGCTGAAAGTCAGCTATTGTGTGGATGCACCTACGGGGCGGGGGGGACACTTGGTGGACTAAGAGTAACAAGGAAAACAGGAAGCCTGAGCCTCTTTGCCCAAGGACGCTGATTATAATAGTGCCTATCTTTATAGCATACAATGGACATTCCTGCAAGTCTGTCACGTGCCATGAGAAGGAACATCTGGAGAAATGTGGATGTCTGGGAGAGTGAGGAACCCCTATTCCATCAGGTGGGAAAGGAGCAGAGCAGCAGGATGGAGAGGCAGAGAAGTGGTGAGGATAGAAGGGAGTGGGGAGAGCCAGCTGCTGTCCGAGGTAACATGGAGGTCACTTCCCTTCTGCGCCTCTCACTTGCCCCATGGAAAAATAAAATGCTGCCTGACATTGACAAAATAATCACTGATTTTTGGTAGTAGATGCCTCATCCCTGGAAACATTCCAAGTGGAATCCAGTTGGATGGGGTTCTGAGCAACCTCATCTAGTTGAAGATGTCCTTGCACACTGCAAGGAGGGTGGAATAGATGACCTTTAAAGGTCCCTCCCAACCCAAACCATCCTATGATTCTGTGACTTTTTTGCAGAAGTACTGAGTGGTGAATTGGTACCAAGATCTACCATGAAGAATTAATTCTGTGCAGGCCCTGGTACTGGCTGTGTTTATGGTATCTCCAGCAGCAGGAGTTGTGCTGTTTTAAATGAGTTTTTTATCCAGGATAAAACTAGGCCCCTGCCATGCTGATCTCCTCAGGGAAAGCAGATTGCTGGGCACTTTCCAGAAAACTGTTCCTTTGCCTTGTCATATTACCACCCATCCACTCCAGTGGCCCCACTCCTTCCCTAGGAGGCTGAAGACAGTCCTAGACATTTCCAGTCCTGGTCTGTGTTAGCTTAAGCACTGAAGGAAAAAAACAAACCTGACCATAGTGCAACAGCCAGAGGTCCAAATATGCAGTGACCTTGTGAATACTGAAGGCAGGCCCAGCCCAGAGCAATGTGGTTTATGTGGCGACACCCTGGCAGTGGCTGCATTAAGAATCCATGGTCTCTAATGCAGAACATGTGTTTGGGGAGAATAATAAAGCACCTGAGCAGGAAAGCTGGGGCTGTTGAGCCTCTCTTCCTCCCTCTTTTGGCAGCCTTCAAATTGCTTTCTGGTGTGTGACTCTGAGGGTGAGAACATGATTGAACAGGCAGGCTCAGAGCTGTAGTGGGGGATCCACCTATCCCCAGAAAGCACATACCGGAAAGAAAAAGGATGGGTAGGAAAGTGACCAACACCAATGAAAGCACAGGAGGACTGTGAAACATCACCAAAGCTGGGACCAGCTTTAAGCTGGTGCCTGATCTGGCTTAGCCCCTGTTTTGATTTAAACCCCTAAAAGTGGTCACTGCTAACCCCATGGGTACTCTCTCAGGGCAGCTTTTGTGGACTATATGAAACCACATATAATATATTAGGAGACTGGAACAGCTCTCTTATGAAGAAAGATTGAGAGAATTGTGTCTTTTTACTCTTGGAAAGAGAAGACTAAGGAGGGATCTCATAAATAAACAGATAAGAGCAGATTTGGATCGGATGTTAGAATAAGTTCTTTACTACTAGAGTGGTGGAACACCAGAACAAGTTGTCCAGTGAGGTGTTTGGGGCCCCATTCCTGGAGAAACGCAAAGTGAGGATCAAAAGGGCTTTGGGCAACCTGATCTAGTTGAGGATGCCCCTGCTGACTGCAGCAGTGGGGGGCTGAACTAGATGAGCTTCAGAGGTTCCTTCCAACCCAGACCATTCTATGATTCTGCAAAATGCTTATAAGTACTTAAAGGGAGAGTGCAAGGAGGACAGGCCCAGTCTTTTTCAGTGGTGCCCGGAGACAGGACAAGGGTTAATGGGCACAAACTTGAACACAAAAAGTTTCATCTAAACATGAGGAGGAACTTCTTTAAGGGTGACACAGCACTAGAAAAGGCTGCCCAGAGGTGTTCGAGTCTCTATCTCTGGAGACATTCAAAACCTGCCTGGACATCTTTCTTTGTGACCTTCTGTAGGTGAAGCTGCACTGCCAGGGGTGTTGAACTCAATGACCTACAGAGACCCTTCCAATCCCTACCATTCTTTGATTCTGTAATATGATCATATAATATCACACATTGTATGATTCACTTCAAGCACCAGATGATGGCTCCAGCAATGGCTGGGAGGATCTCCAGTGGAGAGAGCTCCCTGTGCTCTGCCTGGGTACAGCTAGACCTGTGTGATTGTTCCTTGATCCCAGGAGATTTTGGGGTAATGAAAGCCTGGCTATACCTTGGTCCTGGTCCTTCCCAGGAAGATAACCTTGTGCAAAGCCCTTGTGCTGGGGAACAGGAAAAGACATGCTCCACTTCAGGTGCCTGTCCAGCGTGTGAGGTTGCCATCATGGGAAGAATCAAGGTGACCACAGTCCTATGCTTGTTTACCCTGCACATTAGAGAGGGATGGTTTGCTGTGAACACTCTGACCAGTATCTCTCAGCTGCCATCTTAATCAAGATGAAGTGATCAGCTATTAATTTTGCTCTCTTCCAAATACTTTGCCACCATGTGAAAACGTTTCCTCTGTCACAAACAAACTGATCTTTATATCATCTAGCCACGCATTTTAAAGGGACTTGAAAACAGAAAATCCCAAACCAAAACACTAACAAGAAGGGCCAAGACCAATAATATGTCTTTAATTAGAAGTTTTCCAGTGAGTGCCTCACAGGAGAAAGACAAAGCAGCAGCAGAAGTATCCTCTCTTTGGGTTTAAAGCATCACCCCATGTCCTGTCACAACAGGCCCTGCTAAAAAGTCTGCCCCCATTTTTCTTATTGTCCCCTTTAAGTGCTGAAAGACCACAATAAGGTCTTCCTAGAACATTCTTTTCTCTAGGCTGAACAACCCCAACTTTCATCTCAGCCTGGCCTCACAACAGAAGTGTTCCAGCCCTTCCATCACTGTTGTGGCCTCCTCTGCCTCTCACTTCAGCAGGTCCATGTCTCTCCTGTGCTGAGGACTTCAGCAGGGTGGAGCAGAAGGGCAGAATCCCCTCCCTCCACCTGCTGCCCACACTGCTGGGGATCAGCTCAGGACACAGTCGGCTTCTGAGCTGCAAGTGCTCATTGATGGCTTATGTCCAGCTTCTCATCCACCAGCACCCCCAAGTCCTTCTCCACAGATGTGCTCTCCATCTCATCATCCCCTAGATGTCAGAGCAGCAAAGTGAGACATCTCCCTGTTCTGCATGGGCATGGCTGGACAGAGAGGTGTCACCATGGCAGGAGAGGCTGGACTCCTCAGACCTGCTGTTGGACTGGTAAAACAGCAAACCCTGCAGCCCCCCTGCGCCCATCCCTCCCAGCAAACGTCAGGAAATATTTTAACAGGCCGACTGGCGCAGTCTGTGCCTCACCCACAGGCACTTGAATATTTATGTAGGTGAAAACGGCTTCACTTCTGAAACACATCCACCTTGGGCGAGGGGTGGCAGGCAGCCATCCGACACCGTGCACAGCTCTGCATACAAACAGGCTGGAGCCATTCAGTCTGGACTACACCAGAGCTCTTTGGGATTGAACTCCCCAGGCTAGAGATGACAGATGCTTGCAGATCCACAAACAAATGACCACAACACCACAGCTCTGAGGGGCCAGCTTCTGCCCTCCTTTCCCTAAAAAGTCTCTTGTTCTCATCCATGGGGTGACTCACGGAGGAGGAGGACATGTCTCAGGAAGACAGAAAGCAGAACACACAGGTCCAAGCTTTGTAAAAGCTCTTTCTCTTGGCTATTCTGCCCATCGCAAAAGCCCTAGAATGTCTCCAAAGCAGGGACAACAGACAGGCCTGGACTTTCTTTCCAAGCTTCCTCTGAAATCACACTTGGCAGAGCAGCCCCAGCCTGCTGAAAGAGCATGGGAACGTGCGTGGCAAGAGCTGCTCTCAGGTTGGAGCTCTCTGGGTTTTTCTAAGCCATCTGGGCTCTGATTTATCTTGCAGAATAAGGCCTCCTAAGTCCTAAATGAAAAGTCAGCTCCTAACCCAAGAGTTTAGCTCAGGGTCAGTGGCAGAGGAGCAGCTGAAGAACTCGCTCGTTAAATCCTCCAGGTTAATGGTAGCAGGGATAGGCCTTTACCATTGCAAAAGCAAACTTACCTGATCCTTTCCTGCTCCCCAGACCCCCCAACTCCACTGTCTCATCTAGCTGGAAAATTTATAGTACTATTTCCCATCTGCTAGAAAAGGATTGAGAGACATAGTGCAGGCAGTGCTCAGGCAACTAATGAATTTCCCAGTGCTGGGTTATACAACCCTTCTTCTTGCCAGCAGAGAAAGGCAGTGCCCTCCATACATCCCTGAACCTTAAGTCCCACCTGGATTAAGTTTCTCACCACCAGAGAATCACAGAAATGTTTTAGTTGGAAGACACCTTTAAGATCACCAAGCCCAGTACTGCCAGGTCACCAGCAAACCACGTCCCTCAGCACCGCATCTGGACACCTTCTAAATCTCTCCAGGGAGGGGGACTCCACCACTTTCCTGGCAGTGTGTTCCAGGGCTTTCTGACCCTTTTAGGCAAGATATTTTTCCTAATACACAACCTAAACCTCCCCCGGTACAAGTTGAGGCCATTGCCTCTTGTCCTATCACTTGTAACCACCTCACTCCAACCTCCTTTCAGCTGTAGCTGTAGAGAGCAAGGAGGTGGCTCAGTCTCCTTTTCTCCATGCTAAACAAATGAAAACCATGACTAAATGAAAAACACCACCCCTACCATCATGCCCAAGTAGCAATGGTCTCAGGCACAACGACCCCAGTGCAAACAGCATCTGCAGCTTCTCCTTTAAGTAAGCTTTGTGAGGTACATGGGCATAGCTCACTCTCCTTTCTGCATGATGACTCAGAGAGGTCCTTGAAGAAGCGTTAACTTTTGACCACAACTCACCAGCTGGTGTGAATTCTGTCCTCTTGCTTGCACTATGTAAACTATGAAGACGTGGTCACAGAGTGGAGGAGTGTGGCATGCTCAGTGACAAGTCTTTTCAGAGGAAACCTCAAAAGTCTTGTTGTAGAGCACTGCTTCCTTCCACTCCAGTCTGCACAAACCATCTATAAATCACAAAGTGACACCTGGCTCTGATTAATAGGTTTAGACTGGGTATTAGGAAGAAATTCTTTACAGTGAAGGTGGTGAGACACTGGAACAGCTTGTTTGTGGAAGTCATTGATGCCTCTTCCCAAGAGTTGTTCAAGGCCAGGCTGGATGAGGCCTTGAGCAAGCTGGTCTAGTGGAAGGTGTCCCTGCCGTTGGCAGGGGGTGAGTGGAATTACATGATCTTTAAGGTCTCTTCAAACCCAAACCATTCTATGATTCTATGTGTGGCACTAAGCCTCCCACCTCCCCATTTAAATTAGGAAGTATGTTGATAAAACCTGATCTGAAGAACTCTTGTTCAATTTGGACTAAATTAAGTTGTATTTAGGCCAGAGGAGCAGTGATTTGAGGGAGACTGCCATGTAGCAGAGCAGGTTCAGACAGCACTGCAGGCCAAGCCAATTCCACCATGGAGGGCTAAAAGCTTTCAGTGCCAGGTAGGATCACAGATATAATTATGCTCTGCCAAGAGTGGCTATAATCCAGGTGACAGCCGTTACCCAGCGCTGCCTCTGGGAATGTTAAAATAAACCTTTGTGCTCTTTCTTTCAAGATCTGAGAGAGTTTTACAAACATTAGGGAACTAAATCTCTTGGCACTCCCAGGCTGCGATCTAAACCGGCTGGGATCTCCACTGGGGCAGCTTTCAAAGTCCCAGCCACTCTTTCATTTTTACTGAAAGGGAAACTGAGGCCCCCAAGGAGTTGAGTCAATGTTTCCTGATTTGAATGCCTCATGGAAAGCAACTAACTCATCCACGTGATAGAATCATTTACAATTTTTACAACTCTTTTTCCCCTCCCACCTTTTTTATCAGATTAGAAGTATTGCAAGGTTGATCCCCCTCCAGACAGCTTGGTTCTGCTTCAGCACTTGGATTTTTCCCACTAAAAACACCACCAGTATGTTGCAAGAGTTCAACCATACTCCTGCATGGGTTTATACACACAGAGAGCCTTGAGAATGGCCACACCAAATCATTATTTCCTACAAAACTGAAAATTCCCTTTGAATGTTAAAGCTGTTGTATAAAAGATATACTTACTGCTGCATAATTAAAAAAGCCTCTGCAACTTTAATGCATATTGCCCTTGATCATGTGGAAGCAAGGAAGAACAAAATCATTAGGAGGTGAATTATTCTAGTAGCCTATTATCACAGTGTAATCTTATTAAAGAAAATTCATGCTGGTAGAGCCTCTTATCTTCTCTACTTACAGAAGAGCCATGTGGTGTATTTCTGAGTGCACAGAGATAATAAAATTACAGTGAATTATGCAGACCGCATATGTAAAAGGGAGGATAATTCTGTCCCTTCGAGGAGGGACGCTGATGCTTCTCGGGGAGGCAAAACCAGCGCTACTTCGTTACGAAGCATAAAGAGGCTATTCATTATTATCTGCAGACAAGCAATTTTGGAGAAGATCTCCAAGGGGCTGCCAGTGCAAAAAGGCACAGCTTGCTGCCACGGCTCAGCCAACAACCAGTGCTGCTTGCTGCCTTCAATGGCTCCCATCATATTGCTTGGTGCGGGTGTCTGGACCTGCCCAACCAACATGTGGAGCATGGAGTCATCAACTCTGGGGTAGTGCTGGTGCATCCTCCAATGTAGCAACACTCATGCAGTTGTCCCCTTGCTGATCTCATCCCCACATAGCCAGTCCCAAGCCACTGCAACATTTTGGTGAGCCCCCTCTCTGTGAACATTCCTGCAAGGATCCTACTTGGCTGACAGTACTAATTGAATTCAGAGATGTTGTCAACTTGCACTAATTGGCAGGAAGGATGGAATCACAGAATTGTTTTGGTTGGAAAAGTCCTTTAAAATCACCAAGTCCAACTATTAACCCAGCATTGCCAGGTCACCACTAAACTATGTCCCTCAGCACCACATCTACGTGGCTTTTGAATCCCTCCAGGGATGGGAACTCCAACATTTCCCTGGGCAGCCTGTTCCAGGGCTTGACAATCCTGTTGGGGAAGACATTTTTCCTAATATGCAACCTAAACATCCCCTGGTGAAAATTGAGGCCATTTCCTCTTATCCTATCGCTTAATACTTGGGAGAAGAGACTGACACCCACCTCACTACTAACTCTTTTCAGGTGATTGTAGAGAGTGAGATCCCCCCTGAAACTTCATATTTCTCCAGGCTAAACAACCCCAGTTCCCTCAGTTGCTCTTCATAAGACTCTTCAGTGCTCTAGATCTTTTACCAGCTTGGTCACTCAAGGACTTCCATGTTCTTGTAGTGAGTGGCTCAAAAGTGAACACAGTATTCAAGGTGTGCCCTCACCAGTGGGATGATCCTTGCCTAGTCCTGCTGGCCATACAGTTTCTGATCTAAGTCTCAATGCTGTTGGCCTTCTTGGCCACCTGGGCACATTGCTGGCTCATGTTCAGCCAGCTACTGACCAGCACTCCTAGGTCCTTCTCCATTAGGCAACTTTCCAGCCACTCTTCCCCAAGCTTGTATCATGATTGAGATTATTGTGACCCAAGTGCAGGACCCAGCACTTGGCCTTGCTGAATCCCATACCACTGGCCTCAGCTCCTTAATCCTCATGGTCTGGACCAACCCACCATGACGCTCACACAGCCCTATCCAGCTCAGCCAGCTGTTTGGTGAGAAGATGAGCCATACCACAAAGCCCTCTGGGTTTTGGTGTCTTTGGGCTGTCCCTCCTAACCAACCTCTGTAAAGGGAGTTTAGCCTGCCCTGACTTCAGGACACAATATAAAGCTTGTAACCTGATTTAAACATCAGCAGCATGAGGCAGAAAGGCTTCCCTTCCCTCATCACCTGCTGTGAAGGACAGCTGAGCAATTAAAAGTTTTCTGTAAATGTTAATTACAGTGGACTTACTTAGCTAATGACCAATTGATCTTTTGATTGTACTAAGTTTATAAGTGTAATGAACTTAACTGAAGTATGGATTACAATCTTGTTCTAATTAAAACAAAAACGTGTAACACATATTAGCCATCAGAAAGCATTTCAATGGCTGTTTGGGGTCAAACTCTTGGAATATGAATGTGCTGTCTAAAGCCTGCAGCTCTTAATTAGACTCTTCATCTAAGTAGAATTTGTGTTGCTTCAAACGATGCACTCAGACAAGGCTTTGTTGTGCACTCAGAAATAGCTGGAATACAGATCTGGACCCATGCTACACCTCTTCTGTTCTCCAGCTATAAATCCTGACTTGCTCAGCCTCCTCTGCTCCAGCAGCATGAGAAAGAGATGAGGAAAACTTGAATTTCTGAACAAGTAAGAGCCGCACCATTTCCTATCCTGCTCTTGGGCACCAAATGTAGAGTGAGGAGGTCATAATTATCTTGCAATGGATTGACAGAGAGCAAACAACACACATTGCTACCAGCAGCCAGGGGGAAAAGGTGCTTAGGTCAGAAGTGAGATGAGAAGGGCTTGCAGCTCTTGTCTGTGCCGTGCTACAGCTCCACCTCTCGCTTTTGCAGCCCTAGGAGGGACTGACCTACTTTAATTCAACTTCTTAATGCCAAATGAAGAGGAGATTTGAAACAGGACATTCTCCCTGGAAAGCACTGGACTTAATTTCTTCCACTCCTTTGGCAGCACCTGTTTCTGCACTTCTTTAAGATGAAACACATAATCCTTTCTTCTATTCTGGAGGCTGCCTAAGGCAGGAGAAACCCATTTGCCTCTACTCAGCTCCTACTAAGTGACACGTTTGCAAAGTCAAAAAGTCACTGCTCCTGAGGCTCTCCAACCACTAAAAATACATTTTAAAGTAACTGTGATGCCTTTTCTCACATCCATGAGTGTTGCCAGTCTTCAGGAGCTCTTCCTGCAAGGCCTTTGTTTCTAAATAAAGAGCTGGACATGATGATCCTCATGGGTCCCTTCCAACTTGAAATATTGTATGATTCCATGATTCTAAACCACCTGGAGATGTCTGGAAGGGCACAGGAGAAATGTAGACTTCTCTCCAAAGAGGAGAAAGGTCCCAAAACCACTGGGCACACTTTTCCAGTTAAAGCACTGATAGAGTGGTGCATAATTTATGTAAATTCAGTGCCAGGGATTGATTTTGAGGAACAATCCAGCTGGTGTCATTGCTCCATGTGCTCCCAGCATTGTCAGGCCAGACGTGCTGCTGGACATTGAGCTGCTTGCTCCAGCAGAATCGTGCCAGGCCAGACCACAGCTGACGGAAGGAATTAGCTCTCTAACCTGGCTTCCCCCAGATAGACAGATGAAGCTGAGGGGAGAACTCAAAATGTGCAGCTCCCTTCTGGTCTCCTGGCCATGAGGAGTGGTGGAGAGGCTCTGTAAAACCAGCAATTGCTCAAAGGAAGAGCTGGGGAGGAAAACATGTAGGCTCAGGAAGAGCTTGTGGTTATGAGTCAAAGTGTCACAAAGCAGAATGTGAGGTGACATTTAGACCAGTTTGAACTACAGGCTTCCTGACATCAAAGTATTTCATTTGGGTCACCCTTAAAGTAAACCATGCTCAGCACAGCCATGCAGCAACACCTCACCTCCAGTGCACAATGGAGATGTGCAACTTGTTGCAACAGGCCTGATGGTGCAAACCCTTGGTGCCACAGCATCTACATCACCACACCCACAACTATAAGTCTTCCCTCAGACTGTGATGCAGCAACTTCATAATACTTTTTATGACCTCTCTCAACCCAAATCATTGCCTCAGTGGGGGGTCTGGGATCAGCAGAGCCCTTTTCAATTCCCGCTGTTACCACCCTGTGGCTGCTGAGCCCTGTCATGGCAGTGTCACGACAGCTGTGAGGTTTTCAGCTCCAAGATAATCTAATTTTAGACAGCCTTAACTGGCTCTGTGTGTTAAACCAGTTAGTAGGTGGTGTTTACCCAGGATGTCAAGGGAGGAGGCTTGACTCTAGAAATTGGAAGCTGATTTGGAAGTTGATTGGAAGTGGTAGCAACTAAGCAGTAGTGGTGGGATTCTGAGCTCCAACCAAGTAGTTGGACTTGATGATCTCAAGAGTCTCCTCCGATCACAACAGTTCTATCACTCTATGATTTAAAAGTCTTGTTTGCCTGATGTACAGCAAGGCTGAAAAGGTTTCATCCAAGTGAGAGATGCAAACTCTTGCATCACAACCATCACATCTGAGAACAAAGATAGCCAACCGACCAAGCAGAGTGGAGACAGCACCAGGGGGAATACTGCAGGGACTAAACCTAATTACGTGCCTATTAGGTTGCCAGGAGCTGGAGGGACAGACAATGCTGTAAGGGGTGAACACATTAGCATGAGATAACATCTCTCATGCTGGCAGCCCCAGAATGGAGTGAGCCTGAAGCCAGAAGTAGCCATGTTCAAACAACCAAACACCTGACAAATTCTGCGTGAAATAAAGGCGAGGTTAAGGAGGCGGCTCAATCTAACAAGGACAAAGACAAGACTTCAGCACAGCAACACTCCCAAACAGAAGTGCCCAGCACCTGTCAGGAAGAATAGACAACAAAATCATCTTCTTCATCAGACAGGCAGAGGTCTCTAGTGTCCCATGCAGAGGTTTCCTCCATACTAGTGCTCCAACTTTGAAATGCAGTCACCAGGAGCAAAGGAAGAGGTATGGTGGGGAGAAAGCTAGTTACAGAATGAACATCTTGGGTCAGGCTGGGAACACTATCACAGCAGAGATGAGAGGAAGGCTGTGAGGGTACAAAGCTGTGACAGCTCTGCCTTGCCACGAAGACAACAAACGCACCAAAGACTTGAAGCGAGAAAAAGCTGCTGAGAGTTTCTATCCAGCATCCAACACTGCTGCCACTGAAATCAGCCAAACCCCAACGAGGCAGCCTCAAAGCCAGAGAGTGCACTGAGAGGCATCTGTTTACTGGTGTACAAAAAGCTGGGTATGAGCTGGCACCATGCACTTCCAGCCCAGACCCAACCGTGTCCCAGGCTGATCCTCAGCAACATGGGTGGCAGATGGAGAGAGGGCATTCTGTCCCTCTGCTCTGCTGAGACTCCACCTGCAGTGCTGGGGCCAGCTCTGGAGTCCTCAGCACAGGAGAGACATGGACCTGTTGCAGTAGGGCTAGAGGAGGCCACAGCAATGATGGAAGGGCTGGAACCCCTCTGCTGTGAGGCCAAGCTGAGAAACTTGGGGTTATTCAGCCTGGAGAAAAGAAGGCTCCAGAGAGATCTTACAGTGACCTTTCAGTACTTAAATACTCAGTATTTAAATGAGGTCTCTAAGAAAGATGAAGACAGTGTTTTAGCAGGGTCTGTTGTGACAAGACATGAGGTGATGGTTCTAAACTCAAAGAGGGGAGACTTAGACTAGATAGAAGGAAGATGTTTTTAAAGAGATTGGCCCAGTTAGGTGTTAGATGCCACATCCCTGGAACCATTCCAGGTCAGGTTGAACAGGGCTCTGAATATTCTGAAGACATTCCTGTTTACTGCAGCAGGGTGGACTAGATGACCTTTAAAGGTTCCTTCCAAACCAAAGCATCCTATGAGTCTACTGGCAGAGACAAACAACAACACAGAGACAAAGGCTGGCTTAACAGTGGAGCTAACTTCCAGACTTCCCTTTGCTGGGCTTGTTTGCTTCTAGAATGTAAAAGGGGAAGCCTCCAGAGTCTGCGTTTCTGTGTATGCAAATACTGCCAAAGAGCTCCGGTAAGAACTAGGGAAGTCAGCAGACACAGGATCACAGGAGCAGGCTGCAGCTAAACAACCTGAGTAGAAGTGATACGATTTACTGGCAAAGCTAAGCTAGACGTTCCTCCAAAAGCCACAGATTCTGCTCCTGAGGTTTCTGTGCAATAAATCCCATTAGTGACAGGATTTACATGTTCAGATGAGGGGAGATAAAGCAGGGTTAAGAAAAAGATAACACAGATGCTCCTTCACCAGCCCCAGCTAATTTCCATGCAATTCTGGTTTTACATAAAGATCTTTCCATGGGGTTTTGTACCAGCACAGTGGAGCGAGCTGTCCAAAGAGTGATAATACATCACTCTTTTGGCCAAAGCCACCCATCCTCAAGGAGCACAGCAGGGAGCAGGGATGTGTGTTCAATAGTTCTGCTCCCAGGCTGTCTTTCTGGGGCAGACAACAGGACAAAATTATTTCAGGGGAAGCCCTTCCTTGCTAATTGCATTTTGTACCACCAATAGATTATGCTGAGAATCAAGCAGAAGCAGACTGTATTATGGCTATCACAGGGAGTTGTGGTGAGCTCTGAACCCTGCACAGATTGAGAAAATCTTTCTTTTTTCAACAAGATACTTGAACTTGTCCTTATCTTAAGGGACAAGATTAAGGCTTTGTTAAAGATGAGCACATGCTTAGTGCTCCATTGAAAAACAGATGAGCTAAAAAATATCTTCAAGCCTTTAACTAAACTGCAGGAAGGGAAGGCAAAGGCAGGAAAAGAAAGAGAAAATAAAATATAAAAACTAAATAAAATTAAATGGAAGGGAAGGGAAAAGAAAGGGAAAAAAGATGGGAAGGGGAAGGGAGAAAAGAAATGGAAATCCACTTTGTCTGAGATACATACCACCAAATAGCAACCACAGGCCTTGCACAGGCTGAAATGAGCTCCTCTTTCCCCAGAGTATCAATTATCTGTGAAACAGGGATGGGAGTTTATGTTTGTTTTATTAAAATGATGAAATTAGATGGGTTTTTTTAAAGTTTATATAAAAGTCAAGTGAGCAGAAAAATCCTAGCCCCTTATGACAAACCTCTGATGTTGTATAATGTACAGGAGAAGGGAAGGGTAACCTCTCTGAGCACAGCTCTGGCATAGCTCTCTCCTCACATGTCCTTGTGCTCCATCATGAATTGTCTGGCTTGGAACCATTACCTGCCAGCAGGCCAAGCAAGCTTTTCTGCCCTTGTGAGACCACTTCTGGAGTATTGCATCCAATTCTGGGCTCCCCAGTTGAAGAGGGACAGGGAACTACTGGAGAGTGTCCAATGGAGGGCTACAAGGACGACTAAGGGACTGGCACATCTGTCTGATGAGGAAAGGCTGAGGGACCTGTGGAGATCTTACTAATGGTTACAATTACTTAAAGGGTGAGTGTCCTTTCAGTGGTGTCCTGTGATAGGACAAGGGGCAATGGATACAAACTGGAACACAGGAAGTTCCTCCTAAACCTGAGGAGAAACTTCTTTACTCTGAGGGTGACAGAGCACTGGGACAGGCTGCCCAGAGAGGTTTTGGAGTCTCCTCTAAAGACTTCCACAACTCACCTAGATGCATTCCTGTGTGACCTGCCCTAAGTGATCTTGCTTTGGCAGGGAGGTTGTACTCAATGACCTCCAGAGGTCCCTTTCAATCCCTCCCATTCTATGATTCTGTGCCCCCCTTACCAAACTTCCTGAGTACAGCCACAGAGGAAATTTCTGTGTTGATCTCTGCAAAATCTGAAATGCATGTCAAGATTTAGGTTGTACAGCTGTAGCCTCTCAGGGCCCAGTGCTCCAGGCAGGTGCTGTGCTGCCTTTGATGAAAGAAGCAGGTGAATTTTCCCCAAGAGCAAAGACCAAACCTACACAAACACGAGAGATGGGTCATGCCATCTCGTGAGACAGTAGCCAAATCTTGTGAACGAGTAACAGACTCTTTTGCTGCTCCTCCATATCTTCAGCACAAACACAAACCCTTCTGGCCTTTCTGTTCATACTGATATGAATGATGTGGAAATCAGACAAAGCTAACTCACACTGAAGCTGCTGTTGGACAGCTTTTCTGTGGCTTTTGCAGAGCTCAGGCTCCTTTCACCTTTTCCCATCAGACATTGTCCTGTGCCTGGGACAAGGATTGTGCCCAGCAATGAAAAAGATTCCCTCTGCCTTTCCTCAGCCAGCCCCCAGCTCTTGGAAAACCAGAAACAGGATTTTGTTGCCTGACTATAAAATAGTGAAACACATAGGCCAAGAAGGATTATTTATTTATTCCTTCATTGCTCAGTGCATGCAAAGGCAAATTCTGTCTGTCTCCTGGGACTCCATGTGAGAGCTGAGGGCTGTGGACTGGTCACTGGGGTGCAGTCCCCAGGTACTGCTGAGTAGGTTGGTTTGTTGTGCAAATAAGACTTCTTGAAGCTACAAATGAGGAATATGTTTGGGTGAGAGGGTTTATCATTGCATTACAGCATTCTGACAGCCTACCTGTCCCTTCTCAGCAGAAAAATACTGATATTTCAGGTGCCTGCCAAATCTTTAGGCATCATGTTATAAGGTGTTATCTGGAGAGGTCTCTCTTATCTCCTATTTCAAGCATGCTTTTCAGCTCTTGTAACCAAGGATAACAACTGAGTGGTCCAAGGCACTCTATTTTTTTTTTCTTGGAAAACATCAGGTTATTTTAATTCCAACTTTATTCCTCCACTCCCCTTCTTGTCATAATGCCTGTTCTGCAAGTCCTGCTTACCTCATTCCCAGAGAACAGGGTAACTGGAAATAAAATGATTGGAACCTCAAATGATTTTTCCCTGGGAAGAAAACTCCCCAGCATTGTAGCACTGTATGACTCTGAGCAACACTGTGGTACCATCACACCAGGAGAACAAGGTCCAGTTTCACCCTTGTGAAAAAGGTTAAATCACTGGTGTTGGTGGATTTGCCCCCACTTAAATCCTGGTCTAAGTTTGTGCTTAATTTGAAGTGATTCCCTCCCTCCTCTCTCTGCACCCTATGTGTTTTAAGAGGAACATCACTGGACAGCTCATCCTGGAGGACGCTTTTTGCTTCCCACCCAAGTGAGAGGCCAGAGTCCATCTGAAGGTTTCTAGGTGGTCCCGGCCATGGCAGGCATCAGCCTGACAGTCCCTTCCAGCCTCTAAGGTCCCTCAAGGCACCAGCACCCACTGAAATGTGCTGCCAGTGTCAAGAAGACCATTTCTAGCAGGGCAATGTGACCACGCCACAGGCGCAGCCACTGACCTGGCTGAGCTTTCTGTTTGTCACCTCAAAACCCTCAAGAGGGCTTAATCTTGTTTTCAGATTTAATCCATTAAACAAATGCATTCTCCTTATGCAGATTTGCTGGTTTTGCTGAGCTACAGCAATGCTCTGTGTCAAGTCTCTCTGTTAGACAAGACTTTTGCAAGAGGCCTTGCTCTGAGCACAGATACTGGCAAAAATACTGCCTTTGGCAGACAAGCCCTCTGTCCTTCAGCATGCCTGCACGTAGGCTTGGCATACAGTCCTGGGAAACACACCAAAAAATGACATTTCGTGCTTCTCCTGAACGATATGACCATGCTCTCCAAGCCATGAACTGTAGAAGATGCTAAGAGCTGCTGCTGCTGTGCAGTAGCCTGCTCTCCTGCACAGCCTGCAGACCTTCTCAAAGACATGTGGTACCACTACTTGACGTTCTGTCCTGAACTGCCTTCTTATCTCTCTGGAGTGAGAAATTCCAACAACACTTATGGCTGTGCAACAGTCTACCCTCTACCCATTGCCTGATTAAAATGAAAAGGGAAGATAGTCCATGAAGAGCCTTTTCCTATTTTCTCAAAGCAGAAGTCTCTAGGACCCTCTCAAACTAAGGAGTCACCCCAGTCTCTTTGCCCTTCTCTACTGCTTCCAGTGCAGGTTCAGCCCTGACAGGAAACACTCAGCCATGCCAGGAACAGGCAGGAGCTCAGAATCAGGCAACAGCATCCTCGTCTTCACATCCACTAATGCCGGAGCAGGTCATGGCATGGTATGACCGTGATGCCAGCCTCACCATACTGAAGGGAATGGCTGTGTTTGGGATGCAGGGGCACTGGGGCTATGCCTGGAGCACAGAAGGTGCAGGCAGAGTTGGTAATAGCCCTTCCACTACCTTTTCTGGGTACTGAATCCCCATGCTACAACTCTCCCCACTCTCACAGAAGGACAGAATGGTGGGGGTTGGAAGGGACCTCTGGAAATCATTTAGTCCCTGCTAAAGCAGGTTCACCCTGCATCTTTCTTGGAAGAGTCAATCAAACCTCTGCACCCTTCATGGCAGGCGATGACTGCCCCTAGCTAAACTGCTATTCTCACACAGTAACACATTAAGTCTTTCTTTACCTTCACCTTGGTCCAGGTTCACATCAGTTGTCAAAACACTGATGGTTCTAATCCAGCTTAAGAACAAGAAGCCCCAAGACTTTCCAGACCAAGCTCTGGACCATTCTGCTGCTGATCTGAGACAAGGTCCCATAAAAAGCTGTTCTTCCTCCTCCAATATCCCACCAGTGATCCCACTTCCACAGGCTTCTAAAAGCAGAAGGAAACTGAACTAACACAGTAATGAAATGAATCTACATGTGGCAGGAGAACATTCCAAACCTTCTTAAATAAGAGTCCTCAACTTAGAAAAGCATCCTGCAACTTGACAAGCCTTTACAGCAAGACCTCCAGCTGCTGAGCACCACTGTGCACCACAAGAGCTGTGTGCTCATGGCAGCCAGCTCTGTTTGCTACTATTGTCCCACTGCTTTCACAGGCAGATGAGCTGCTGGTTGGCCAGGCACTGCCTCCCTTGAGCACCACACCATGGGTCAAATCCTGCCTGCTGCTGGCTGAGGCCAAGGTTACCTTCAGCAGGTGAGAAATGAAGAGGTAAAGCCAAGGTATATATGTTGTTTGTGACCTGCAAAGAAGGGAAGGCCGTTTTCTCTCTTTGAACTTGAAAACAGAGCAGAAGACAAACCCAGCAGGAAGAAATTCCAGCTCTTTCCTTTCAATTGAAAATAGATCCATAAAATCCTGCTAAGTCTATTGACTAATGCAAACACCAGGAGGTAACTTAAATACACTTCCCAAGGGCAGAGTATGTTACAATCATTAAATTTAGAAGTCACTTGAGTCTAAGTTTAAAAATAAAACCCACACATACGTTCCTTCCTTCCAACCTTCAGCGCGTAGCTACCTGACCTCCTGCTAATACAGGGCACCCAATTTTGGAAATGGTTCCAAAGAGAAGAGAAATAATGGTGAGTCAATCATCAGTTTTCCAGGTGTGATGTGCTGGTGATCTGATTTTCAAGCCTGAGGTGTCAACTCTGATGCAGTGGAGTCCTCTAAGTGTGCTGAACCTGCTGATCATGGAAATTCACAGATTCACAGATTGTACTGGGTTGGAAAGGACCCTCAAAGTTCATCTTGTCCAACAACCCTGCACGCAGCAAAGACATCAATCTCCAACTCAATCAGGCTGCCCAGGGCCACATCGAGTCCGATCTTGAATGTCTCCAGAGACAGAGCCTCAACTGCATCCTCCACAGAAAGAATGACTGGCATTGGAATGGGCTGCCCAGTGAGGTGGTGGAGTCACAGTCCCTGGAGTTGTTTCAAAGGAGGCTGGATGAGGCACTTAGTGCTATGGTTTAGCTACTTAGAAGAGTTAGGTGATAGGTTGGACTCACTGATCTTGAAGTTCTTTTCCAACCTGGTTAATTCTGTGACCTCTGGGAAACCTGCTCCAGTATTTTACCCTTTCATTGTAAAGAATTCCTTCTAATGCCCAACCTAAATCTAGCCTGCTCCAGTTTCAAACCATTGCCCCATAACCTATCACTAGGTCCTTCCTCAGCCTTCCTGTAGGTCCCCTTCAGATACTGAAATGTAGCTATAAGGTCTCCTCAGAACCTTCTCTTCTCCAGGCTGAACAGCCCCAATTCTTTCAGCCTGTCTCATAGGAGAGGTGCTCCAGCCCTCTGACACCCTTCTCTGAACCCACTCCACCAGGTCCATGTCTGTCTTGTGTTGGAAGCCTCAGAGCTGGACACTGTACTCCAGATGAGGTCTGATCAGAGCAAAGCAGAGTGGCAGAATCAGATGGCTAGGCTTCTTTTGATGCAGCCTGGGATGCAATTTGCCTTGCATTGTTGGCTCATGTCCAGCTTCTCATCCACCAGTACCCCCAAGTCCTTTTCTGCAGGGCTGCTCCCAATTTCATCATCCCCCAGCCTGTACTGATATCACTGATTGCCATAATGAACCTCATGAGATTCTCCTCAGCCCACCTCTCCAGCCTGTCCAGGTCCCTCTGGCCAGCATCTCATCCTTCAGACTTATCAGCTGCACCACTCAGCTTGGTATCTGCAAACTTGCTGAGGGTGCCCTCAATCTCACTGTCTGTATTACTGAAGATATTGAACAGCACTGGTCCCAAGACAGACCCTTGTGGGACACCACTTGTCACACATCTCCATCTGGACATTGAGCTGTTGACCATTACCCCTTGGATGCAGTCATCCAATCAATTCCTTATCCACTGGACAGTCCACCAAATTAATCCATATCTCTCTCAGAGAGAAGGATGTCATGGAGGACTCTGACAAAGACTTTACAGAAGTTCAGATAGATGACATCTGTTGATCTTTCATTGTCTACTGATGTAGTTACACCATCACAGAAATTCCTACAGGTAGGAGAAAGAAAGGGAGGAAGAAAGGGAGGGAAGGAGGGAAGAAGGGAGGGAGGAAAGGCAGGCCCTTCATCTTCCTACTTCACAGGCCACTGCATATGCAAAAATTATAGATACATATAAAAAGTAAACTAAATTCAGACATCAAAACCTACACCTGAAGGTCTATGATGATTTTTCATTAGTGTATTTTCAATTCAAATCTCACATGCATCCAGGTGAGAACATGGATGAGTTGAAGGTGAGTGAAAGACAGGAAGCAGTGGATGAGATGAGCGTGAGCAAAAGACAGGAAGCAGCGGTCACCCCACTGGTGGGTGGAAAAGCAGGCCTCGTGTTGGCATACGACATGGGTCGTGTCACTTCATGCTGAAGTAAAAGAAAAACAATGCTCAGTTGGCTTGTTTTAAGATTCACATGCCTTAAGGAGCTTGCCTTTTTTTTAAGGGATGTCTGCCCCAGCGCTGCTGGGCCATCCCTTCCCAGACAGGGCACCGAGATGGGCAAAAGAACTTGCTGTCTTTGATGCCATCTACTGGAAAGGTGCCTCCACAACCTGGGACCTGCCGTTTTGCTGGAGATTCAAAAATCGTGGCTTTCTCCCATGGGGAGGCCAAGGAATGAGCACTGCAACGGGAATGGAGGGTAAAGAACTGTAAAGTTCTACCTATAGGAGATTATGGCCCTCTTAGGAGGAAAGAGAAGAGACAGAGCAGACATTCACAGGTGCCTCCTTTGCCTGAGACCTGCTGTTTTGGTGAAGATGAAAAAATGGGTTTCTCCCACAGGGAGTCGGATGCTGCAAGTGGGATGCAGTCTTGTAAAGGCAATCTGGTTGATGTAATACTTCATCTACAGATGCAGCAGGATCTACAGATGCAGCAGGACTTCCACCAGCACAGCCCAGGTTTTCAGAAGTGTGGTGTCCTGGTCCTGCAGGCATTTCAAGGTTTTCAGAAACATGTTGCGCTGGTCCTGCAAGTCCACAAATGTCCAGGAAAACCAGGCAGAAAGGAAGAGCCCAAGGACTGACATGGGAACAGAGAGCAAGGAAGAGGGTTCAATCTACAGGAGATTACGGCCCTCCTAGGAGAGGAGGGGAGGGACAGAGCAGCCATTTAGAGGAGGAAGGAATTCCTCCACTTCCAGCTACAGCCCAGTGCAAGTACTGGTCCCTGAAATCAGACAAAGCTGGGCCCTTGCTCACTAATGAGAAGCAAGATTTGGATGACATGTCTGAAATCCCTGGGATGGAACAAACTTTGTGGAGTCCCTCCACAGTGCCAACTAGGTTTTCCTCCCCAACCTTCTGCTTTTCAGTGCACCAGACAGGCTTAAGGAGAGGAAAACCTCATTTCTCTGCTTATTTCACATTTCAGTTTTTCTGATGCTGATGTCATTTTCTCCCTAATAGGCTGGTCACACTGCAACAGCCTCAGCACCATTTACCAGAGGATGCTTTATGATAACTCCACTGAATGCAAACTCCCCAGCAGCACTGAGGTGCTTTTTTGAGTCCTGGCTATTTCAGGAAGGTGTTAAATACTATATCTAATCTCCTGGAGAGATTATTTGGGGGACTTCTGTGCCTTTGCTTTAAGAATTCCAGTAGATAATACCAAGATCGGTCCAGGGTTTATTTCTTTTTGCTGTCCCATTAATTATAATTTGCAGTTAGGAAATCCCAGCCAAATGTCCTAACTACATGGCATGTGCTGGTTCTGGGTGTGGAGCCAGCACTGACTTGGAAAGCAAGCACAGTGATCTCAGTATAAAGGACACTTCTCTCCCACTGTCTTCTGAAATGGGCCTGACAACACTGAGACAGCCATGTGGCCTTCTGGAGGCAGTGGCTCATCTTCTCTGTAAGAGTCTGGCCACTTTGACTGTATATACCCTGCCCTAAGTCCTCCTGAGGTTTTACAGTCACATAGTGCTGTGCCTCTGGGAAGGTCCTTTTTCTTCCTGCT
This sequence comes from Tricholaema leucomelas, assembly GCA_013400475.1. Taxonomy (NCBI): domain Eukaryota; kingdom Metazoa; phylum Chordata; class Aves; order Piciformes; family Lybiidae; genus Tricholaema lacrymosa; species Tricholaema leucomelas. Next base: position 809,841 of record WAAF01012968.1, read on the forward strand.
GTACAATAGACTCGGAAAATAAAGAGAGGACAAGAATTAACTGCCCCAGGGAAGTAGTAAAAGTGATGGCAAACAACATCTGGTTGATGCAAGAACTGCAAACTCAGGATAGATAAATCAAGAGGACAAAGTTTTCAGAAACCTCCTGTAACTGCACAAAACTTCCATGTAATCTGTACAGGCAGTACAGTGAACAAAACAGAGAAGCCTAAGCTGCCAGTAGATCTTCATATTTCCATGTTGTCTGGATCTCTAATTCAATAAATGTACAGTCCAACCAGTCAGCCCATGCCAAGAGGTTGTTCTTAACCTGATCTAGTTGAAGATGTCCTTGCTCACTGCAGGGAAGTTGGACTAGAAGACCTTCAAAGTTCCCTTCCAAGCCAAACCATCTTATGATTCTTTATTGCTATTTGTTGCTTGTGCACAGCTTGTATATACAACAGAACTGGGAGTTTTCAAAGGGAATAACAAATATCCCTGATAAAGTCACTCATTTGGATATCAAATTCCTTAAAACAGCATCAGGAACTCATCTGGTATTTGTGTGACAACTGTAACTCTAAAGCCAGGCCCTACCTCATCAGGACACTTACTGCTGGTCGGGCACTTATTCTGCAACCTGCAGGTCAGTTTGCTGCCACATGCTCCCCAAGGGACATTGCAGGGCACAGCACTATGAGCTTGCTCGTGCTTCTGCCTAGTCCCAGGCTTCAACAGGGATATGCAACAAGTAGGGCTGCACAACAGCCCCATCACATGCAACTGCCTCTTCTTGTTTCCCAGCAGAGAATGAAATACAAGAATAATGTGAAGCAGACACATAAATATAGAAACAAATAAATAAAGACAGGAATCTAGGGCAAAGAGACAGAGAAGGAAAAAAAATTAGGAGAAAGAACAGATGAGCAAAGAATGAATGCAAAAAGGGGAAGCATTGACTGAGTTTAAAAAAAAAGGCAATTTTGGTGCATTCTGTTCATGAGGCCACACATAATTTTGTTTAACAGGTTATGCTGCCTCTAGCATTCCCTGGGTGTCTGCCACAGAGATCTGGGCTGAGTCTCTGTATAAACAAATGGGATTGATTAAATTCTATCACACTCTCAAGGATTTCTATAGGCATGTGTCCTATACACTTGCAACACAGGTCTGGCTGAATTCCCTGCAGAGTAATTGGTACAGAAAACTGTTGTTTTACTGACTAGTCAATCTTCTAGGGGTTTCCTATAAAGATAGCAGCTCCTGGATTTATCTGGCAATCAGCCACTTTCCAGATGATGGCCACCTGGGATCAAGTCAGTTTGCTAACCGGCTGAGATAGCGCTGAACACCAACGCAGCTTGTGCTTCATGCAGTTCCAACCAAATCATAGAATCATTTTGGTTGAAAGAGATCCTTAAGATCATCAACTCCAACCATTAACACAGCATTTTTAGGTCACCAATAAACCATGTCCCTCAGCACCACATCTACATGGCTTTTAAATCCCACCAGAGATGGTGACTCCACCATTTCCCTGGGCAGCCAGTTCCAGTGGACAGTCCTTTCAGGGAAGAAATTTTTCCCAATGTTCAACCTAAACCTCCTTGGTGCAACTTGAGGCCATTTCCTCTTGTCCTATTGCTTGTCATTTGAGAGAAGAGACTGACCCCCACCACACCCCAACCTCTTTTCAGGGAGTTGTACAGAGTGAGAAGGTATCCCCTGAGTCTCCTTTTCTCCAGGCTCAACAACCCCAGTTCCTTCACCTTCTCTTCACAAGTTCTGCTCTTAAGACCCTTCACCAGCTTCACTACCCTTCTTTTGACACATTCCAACATCTTAATATCCTTCTTCTAGTGAGGGGCCCAAAACTGAATTGAAATACTGCATGGCAACCTTCATACCCAGAAATGTTCAGGCAAGGCGACAGCATTCATGGTTCCTTTTTGTTTCTTGCTACCTCCTGCCATTTTAGGGGCTGGTCCCATCAATAACCCCTGCCAGGCTGCCTCGGGAAAGAGGAACTGCTGTAATCAAGTGGGATAGCACTGAAAAGGTCAGGCAGAAGCGAGAAGGACCCTGCAGTTACATATACATACAGGCTGTTCCATGTTTCTGCTGTTTTGCAGTGCCCTTCAGAGAGCTATTCAACGGGATTTCTCTCCAGCCACCACCCTGTGTGTTTTTCCATTCAGAAAACACCAGTGCACATGAGCTGGAACAAGCACCACAGCTTTTCCATATGTTCCTCCTTGACCACAGCTCTCCTGGACAAAACCCACCTAGCTGAGTGCATGAGGTTTGTCGGGAGTGTAGGGGGGCCATGAAGCACAAGTTGGGCTGGAGCTCTGCTTCCACACCCAGATCCCTCTCCAGCTGCAGAGCATCTCCTCCCCCAAACCTCTCCCTACACCTTTCCCTCAAGTTTGCTACACAGCCTCACTCCTCAGATATAATCAGGAAGGCAAACACAGCTCATCAACAAGGCACTAGAAATTACAGCAACCTGGTCAGAATCCTGACAAATATCTGTAAGATGTCCCCAGACCATCTGAAGAGGACTACATAGGAACAGCTCAGTCATCAGAAGCAAGGAGATTTCTGCTCACCAGCTTTGACCTGTGCAGAAGATAGCCTAGGAAGGAGGGTAGAAGTACAGGCATGGACACAATGCCAGCATCAGAGTGGGGATTGAGGGAAGTTTTTTAAAGCTCTGGTGGCCAGAGCCACTCAGAGATGATTTCTACCCGCAGGACAAGGGTGTGTGATGCTGGGCACTGCCTAAAAGCAGCCAGCCAGCAGCATGCTGGCCTCAGAAGGCAGCTGGAGCTGCTGGCACTGGTGACATACTTAGAATCACAGAATCAGCTGGTTGGAACACTTAAAATCACCAAGTTCAACCACAGCCTAACATCTCCCTGTACAAAGGGTGCTTGTGTGCACCCTTTTTAAACCTGGCAGGAGGAGCATTCACACTGGGGCTGGGACACAGGTCACCATAGCCTTCAACATTCAGAATCTGGGCTGCTTGTGAATCCCCAACTGAAGCCTCCTGACACACAGTGCTCCTGCATGACAGCACAGTGACCACAGCCAGGCAGGGACAGTTGCTGGGATGACACCAGGGACTTGTGCTGCAGGAACTGGGAGCTGCAAAGCTGTTTATCCATTCCCATCAGACCCAGTTGCTTCTTCTGAAGCAGGAAGCATCTGTCTAGATGAAACGCCGCTCTGCATTATTATTCAGCATGGGTAAGTTTTGAACGGTTATATGGTAGACTCCACTGCTTCCTCTCAATTGTCTTCTTCTTTGGTAACAGGCTGTGCTCTGGCAGGGACAAAGCCCTTGAGAATGGCCATATAAATACACAAGTGTGTGGGAGGGTGCCAGAAGAAGCAATTTTGAGCTAAGTAATGTAGGCTGCAGCTGGAAAGGAGAGTCCAAGGCACTGGTGGAAGGCAAGGAGGTTACTCCATCCCACCCTCTCCAACCACCCTATTTAACATCTCCTGTAACACGCTTCTCAAAACTTTCTAAGAGCCTTTTAGAGCAAATGCTGAGAAACTCCACATTCACATGACATGAAGACACTCTCCTCAGATATGGTGCAGAGAATATTGTTTTTTCTGCAGCTGTATGCGATCCCAAGTCGGGATTTGAAGAATGCCTCTGCCTCTTGTGACTGGGGTGTGCAATGTTTTCAAAGTAATTAAAAAAAAAGACAAAACAGGAAGAATGGGATAGATGTGGGATTTGCAAGACCTTTTTCAACTCTTCAAGAGTGATGGGAAAGGCTCCCACCAACTTTGACCATAGAGGAACCAGAGCCATATGTGGCCCTCCATCCCAATAAGGCTGCTGCATACAGATGGAACATCCTCTCATCTACTGGACTGCTGCACAGCTGGAGGCACAAGCCAGAAACCACTCCTAAAACTGCGTCCCACTGTGACATACCACTTGCATAGTTTTTGACCATGCTGCAGCAGGAAAGTGATGAGATACAAAGAAGTCAGGAAGTAGCTTTGATTTCCTAACATCTGGAGGACCTGTTGGCTCTCAGGTTCAATGATTTGCTGACAAAAGGGTTGAATGTGGAATGGAGCTGGCACTAAGGATACTAGTTCTGCTCTGGACAGGTGTAGGTAGCACATTTTGTGCTGCTATCCCACCATTTTCCCAAGCACATGCAAAGATTTCTTCCTTTGTTTTGCTTAGGCCAACTGTTTTACAGCTCCCAGGCTAAAAGGTTCTGATGTTCCCTACTGAATCCCTCACCATTCCAACACCTTTCTCCAAGTCTTCAGGACTTGGATGTAGGTAAAAATGAGCCAGCCGCCAAGGCAAGAACTAGGAGCACAAGACTGTAAAGAGTCATAGAATGGTTTGGGTTGCAAAGGACTTTTCAAGGTTACCTAGCCCAACATCTTCAACTACATCAGGTTGCTCAGACTCCCATCCAACCTGATCCGGAATGGTTCCAGGGACAGAGCATCTACCACCCGTCTAGGCAACCTGAGCTAGTGTTTCACCACCCTCACTGTAAAACATTTTCTCCTTATCTGAAGTCTGAATCTCCCCTCTCTTAGTTTGAAACCATCACCCTCTGTCCTGTCACAACATGCCCTGATAAAAACTCTGTCCCCAGCTTTCTCACATGCCCCCTGTTCAGTACCAAAAGGCCACAGTAAGGTCTCCTTCTCCAAGCTGAACAACCCCAGCTCTCTCAGCCTGACCTCAGAGCAAAGGGGTTCCAGCCCCCCAGTCATTTTTGTTGCCTCCTTTGGACCCACTCTAACAGATACTACTTCAGCAACCAGGGCATTGAGGCTTCTTGATGCACCCCCAAACACACATTCAAAACCCTCTCCTCCTCCTGCCTTGCCAATTTCCCAACCCATCTGGAGCTTATGGCCTTCCCAGTGACAACACAGCAGTACTGGTGACAAAATATCCCTCCTGCATGCTCATAAAAGGTGGCACGTGAAAACCACCACGCCAGCTCAGACAGGCAGTCTGATTCAATTGTCTGTTCTGCTTTCAACAGTGGCCAGTTTCTGAGAGTGGTTTAGGAAAATGTAGGAGATTTTATATTAGAATTTGTGCCCTGAAGGAAAATTGTGTTTTGAATTTTATTAGTGAGAATTTGGCTGCTGTCTTGAAGCACAAAGGCTTAGAGTGCTACCAAACCCCTTGGATTGAAACCCTGACTCAGAAGGATTCAAAGGAAATTTTCCTTCTGTCTTCTTTGGACCATTATTTTCATCTTTCAGGGTTTGCTGTTTGGAGTTTTGCGTGTGCTTATAACAATTCTAAAATCCCACAGTGCTTTAGAGTTGAAGGGGAAATCAAGGCTATGTGTTTCAACTCCTGCAAGGCATGCTGGACTGGAAAACATGCTTACTTTCATGGTGAGAAAAGAGTAAATATTCAGCCAAAAGGCAGCCCAGCTCATAAACCCACAAATGTAGACAGGAATAGCAATTAAGAACTCGCTACAAAAAAGACCAACAACTATTAAACACCAGTCCTGGAATTTGCCTCTACTATTAAATGATGGTAGCAAAAGGGCTTCCAGACACACAGTTCTGCTCCTTTGCCTGACAGAATCCCAGTACGATGGGGTATGGAAGGGACCTCTGGAGACCATCTAGTCCAATCCTTCTGCTGAAGCAGAGTCACCCAGAGCAGGTTGCCCAAGATCATGTCAGGTGAGTTTAGAATCTCTCCAGAGGAGATTCCAGAACCTCTCTGGGCAGCCTGCTCCAATGCTATGTTACTCTCAAAGTAATGAAGTTTTTATTTAAGTTTAGGTGGAACTTCCAGTGCTCTAGTTTGTGCCCCTTGTCTTACTGTGCAACAACAAGTGTTTGGCCCAATCCTCTTCTCCCCCACCCTTTAATTATTGGTAAGCATTGAGAAGATTTCCCCCTCAGTCCTGCTGCACAACACAGTTTGGCGTCATCAGCAAATTTGCTGAGGGTGCCATCGAGATGGATGGATCCCTATCCCTGGAGGTGTTTAAAAGACACAGAGATGTGGTGCTGAAGGACATGGTTTAGCACCAACTTTGGTAGAATTAGACAGTGGCAGGAGTCAATGATCTTAAAAGGTTTGTTCCAACCCAAACGATTCTACAATTCTAGGGTTCTATAGGCTTGTCATAGCGAAACCACAGTCAGATCTCAAACTCAAACATGCACTTGTTACCACAACCTTCTCTGCATAGAAGGCAGTTCTGGATGCATATGGCCCCTCCTTACACGCAGGAAAAATCCCACAGATACACTGGGAAAAGAAAAAATAGGCAGGTCCTGAAGGGGGAATGGAAGGAGCTTCATTTCCTTTCCAACAGCACTGATGGCTAAAGCTGCCTACAAAGACCAGGTGCCTCTTGCCTGCAAAGCAAGTGGAAGAGGAGTGCTTCAGCTGATATTTGGCCTGTGCCTCCTTTCTCTCCCATCTGTGTTTCCAGTTCCCACAGCCTCAGAATGGTGACAGGGAAAATAACCAGAGCAGCCCAGGGGCCAGGCAGATGAACTCCCAACCATTTAGATGACTGAAGTGTACTTCTATAAATCAAGCTGATCCTCTGACGCAGGAAAGGGTCTGGGGTGTTAAATAAATAGACAGTAAATTTCAGAGGATTTGGTAAAATTAGGATTGTCATTACTTTTCCATTCCAAGAAGACTAATCTTGCTTAGAATTACCCAGCCCTTTCAATAGCTTCTACACTGATAAATGAAGCGTTTGCTCTCACAAATGCCTCTCCTTCCCCTGATGAATGTGATGTGTTCCAGATGGATGGAGAAACCATTCTTGTCTTTTACACTTGCTCAAGTTATTTCCAGGCACCCAACGGGCCACAGCACCAACAGATGTAAATCAGCTGATTTACTCCACTTCTCAGAGAGGGTGAGAATCCAGCCCGCTACTTCTAAACTTAAAATCAGGTATTGTACATCCCTGAGCAATGTCCTGCAAAAGACGGCAGGAAACCCTCTGAAAACACTAAAGATGGTAATTGCACAGGTCATTTTGGGAAAGCAGCTCCTGGAAAATGCCACTCTAATTAGGCTGATTTAAATGCAGATGGCTTTTTTTCCCCAAGTCAGGTCTTTGAACCTGCTTTGTACTAACAGGAGTTGGCCTCGAAGTCCTCAGCCAAAATCTGTCCTTTAACTCCACTAACAGGAACAAGTAGAGAGGGAATAGCAACCTCCACAAAGCCTGTGTGATCCAGTCCAAAGGAGATCAGCATCTCCAACATCTGATGAAGGGATACAGAGGGATTTTGGGATTAAAACGGACAATATTCTCCCTCTGCCCAGCTGTGCTCTTTCTCTGTGATGTCCAAGCTTTCCTCTGGGCACTGATTTTTGAAAACCCTGCCTAAGGCCAGCTGGGAGCCCACCTGCAACAGGGCTGAGCCCACAGAGATGCCCCCATGGAATTTCCAACATATGTTTACATGCAGTGCTCAACTACTTTCAAACTAAATATGTAAATGATTGATCTCTTGGCCAGTATTAGTTTTAAACTCTGTGCTTCTCACCCCTGTGTGCACACTTAAGGCAGGATATCAAATCAGAATCATGGAACCATGGAATGGGTTGGAAGAGGCCTCCAAAGGTCACCTAAGCCATACTCCCTGGAGTCAAGAGTGACATCTTCAACTTCATGTTTCTCAGAGAATCATTAACCTTGCCTGGAATGGTTCCAGGGATGAGACATCTACCACCTCTCTGGGCAACCTGGGCCAGTGCTTCACCACCCTGAGTGCAAAACTTCTTTATCTCTAGTCTGAATCTCACTTCTTTTGGTTCAAAACCAACACCTCTTTTCCTGTCACAACAGGCCCTGTCAAAGAGTCTGTCCTCATCCTTCTTATAGGCCCCTTGGAATACTGAAAGTTTCAATAATTCCCTGGAGCATTCTCCTCTCCAGGCCGAACAACCCCACCTCTACTCTCAGCCTGTCCTCATAGCAGAGAAGTTCTAGCCCTCTGATCATCTTCAGAGGCCTCCTCTGGATCTGCTCAAACAGGTTCATGTCTTTCCTGCGCTGAGAACTCCAGAGCCAGACACAATACTCAAAGCTCCTCTCTGGAAATAAATGCGTTAATGTTGATATTCAGCTGCCAGAAAGACCCTGTAGAAAAACCTCTATGGAAACCAGTGACTGGTGAGGGGAGATAGTTGGTCTGTAAGTGTCAGCACATATGAGACTGTGTCTGCTCTGTGAGATGGGGACAGATGGATTCAGCCTGGGGAAGGGAATGCAAGTGTTTCATTAAGGACTTCTCCTCACAGTATGTTTGAATTCATGCTATACTGGTCTTTTAACATGAAATATTTTTATCTGAATGCTATTTCACAGCTTGTGCTACGTGCAGCAGTGCTGGTCATCATTGTGTATCTGTCAGCACCTCTGTCCACTGTCTCACAGACCCTGAGCCCACTCCTTCTTCCTAAATAAGCCTTCTGTGCCCATCTCCAGCTCTGTGTGTGAAACCCCAGGATGACTACCTAGGGACATGTTTTAAAGAGATACAGCTCTAAAAGCTTATGTGCCTAAAATACAGCTTTGTACAAAACTACTGTATCATGAAGCTCAGGGACTGCAGGGAGCAGAGTTATCAGTCATGCCAAAAACTGCAGGAAGGAACTTTTCAAAGCTCAAGTCCATTTGCTTTGGTGAAAGCCAACTCCCCACCTCTCTACATAGTTTAAAGATGACAAGGAAGTCGAGTGTTTGCTAGAACATCTCAACCAGCAAAGGAAAAATAAAGAGCTCTGTCTGCAAGAATAAAAGCCAGCTCTTCTAGTGTGTGACTTGCTTTCATCGATGTCAGCTCCATTAATGCTGTGTGAAATGAGGGGCCTGTAATAGAGCAGCTGACCTACGGTGGGACTGGCACCCACCACCAGCCCACATGGGATTTACTCCAGCTGTTCAAGTTTAGGTCCCTTTCACAGTGTTACTCCAGTTAGGATGGACTTAATAACAGTACCAAGGGTCAAAAGCTAAGAATGTTCACAGTCTAGTTGCAAACAGATTCATTTTTCAGAGACTTCAAGCTTTCACACACAAAAAAATAAGGAAACCAGGAAAACTATCCAAACTTACAAACACACCACAGAAGCATTTCTACCACTTTTCTCTCCTTGGTCATAAAGGCTCCATAAAGAGCCAAACACCTTTGTACATTTTTACAGTTTCTGGGGGTTTCTACAGAGAATACTGCATTAGAAAATACCTACTCGAGTACAACAGCAGTGGGAGGAAGCTTCCGCACCAGAGCAGAGATGGTGACAACCCAGCCTGGCAGAGAAAAGGGGACACATAAGACTTTAACTGAGACTTCAGAGCCTTTCTGGATATTTTACCTCCCATTCTTCCCCCTAGTTTTACAGCTGTCTTCAATTCATGAGGTGCATGACCTCTTCATCACCTACAGCACTCCTGGATCCAAGAGACAGCCAAAGCCTGGCATTCCCAGTGCTAGCTCTTCACTGTGTGGTACCCCTGCCAGTTTGTTCCTACTTTGAAACCACCATACTTATCCCTAGTATGGGAATTCAATTCCTGAACCTGCCTGGGCTTTCATCTTCTTTCCACGGGTTCAGTCAACACCAATGGAACACCTTTGCAACTGTAGTCTGGTCATTTCCCAGCAGACAACCAGAAATATCCTCATGCTTAGTCAGACAAATCCTGCCCAAAGGCTGAGGAAGTAAGAAGCAGCTCATCTATGCCTGTTGCAGTGGCAGATGTCTATACGGTGGCTTGTCTGGAGGAGCAGCTTTACTGCTGTAAAGATCTAACAGCATGAAAAGAGCATGAAGTTGCTGCCTGAACACTATTCTCAGTTTCTAACCAAATCAGTAAGTTTCATATTAGACATTGATATGGTAGAATTCTTCTCCTTTTTTTCATGATCATTATTGGTTAAAAATGCCCAGCAGGATGTATGAAATCAGATCCTGACACTGTGTTTACATAGCAACAGCAGTTTTTTCCAGCTTCATTTGGGACTCTGAGACCAAACACTGCCCACAGTTGTGCTTTAGGCATCTTTGCTGTAACAGCATTATAAATACGTAATGAGAGTTTAGAAGGCAGAAGGAAAACAGATAATGGAGACGCCCCATCTAAACATCATACTTAGCTCTCATCATTTGAAAAGAGCTGTGAACTCCAGTGTGCACTCATCATCACTTTGAGATAAAGCTGTCCTTGTTAGAAGATGAGCACAGGAATCACTTGGCAGCAGAGAGAAAAAGATGTCAAGTTCCAGAGGCAAACTGCCTACTGCATTTTTTACACACTATAAATGTAAACAAAACAAAGAAGCTAAACTCAGAAATATGAGGAAGTGAGTTCAAGCAATTTGGATTTAGAACAATGATAGCAAGATCATCCATGCTACATGAGCACTGATTTGGATCAAATCCCTGAAAGGTAACCTGAGCAAAGCTGCTTTCAAATATCGAAGAGATGAAACCAAGGGAGGTCATTCAGTACCTGGCCACCTTGGATGCATTCATGGCCACTGTGAACAGAATCTATGCACTGCGAGTCTGAATCACGCAGACTCAAACCACAACTGTGACTAACATCAGCAGATCTCTCTGGGTGGGCTGATGGGTCAGAACCTCAACTGTAGCTCAGTACCTTCTAGCACACCTGCAAGGAAACAGTTTTGGCCTCCTTGCTACAAGGACAATGAGGTGCTGGAGCATGTTCAGAGATCACGCAGGCTGGTGAGGAATCTTGAATACAAGTCCTCTGAGGAGCAGCTGAGGTAGCTGGGGCTATTTAGCTTGGAGAAGAGAAGGCTCAGGGGACATCCAATTGCTGTCTACAACAACCTGAAAAGACGCTGTAGCAAAGTGGGGGGTGCCCTCTTCTCCCAGGTACCGAGGGATAGGATGAAAGTAAATGGCCTCAAGCTGCACCAGGGGAGGTTTAGACTGCATATTGGGAAAAATTTCTTCCCTGTGATTACGATTTATGCGACAGGTTCTGCCTCAGTGAGACCTTTACTCTTCCCATCATCTCCCCTCGAGTTATGCACAGACTATGCTCCCATCCTCCTTTTTCTGACATGCAACTCAAATTCTTCTCCTCCATCTTTAGGCCTTCACTTCCCCATTCCCTCCTTCCCTTGATTCATGGCCACAGCAAAAGTGCCGCCTGATTATCTGCTGACACACACTTTTAACGCTCCTGCACAGAAAGCAACAAGTCTGGAAGCTTTTCCAACTTCCCCTCCAGATGATGTCATCCTGGACAGATGCCAGGCTGGGTTATGAGTGAAAATCCTTCACTTCAGAGTCAGACATCCTCCTGTTTTTAGGCCTGATTTCCAGTGTCACGCAGCCAACGGCCGGGCCAAGTGGCTCACATTATTCAAGTGCAGACGCCTGCCGGGGCCTGAACAAAGCTGGGCTTTGTGGCAGGTGAAGGGGCTCTGCAGCACAGGAGCCCCTTTTCAAGGCAGGTGGCAGCTGCTTTGCTCCAACGCTTCATGCCAAGATGAAAATTGCTCCAGACTCCCTCCTGCCCTCCACAAACTGTAAATCCAAAAGCCAGTGTCTGAATCTGATCTGGCACTGCTCAGTAGTTTCAGTTGAAAAAGACCTCTAAGATTGCTGAGTCTAACTATCAAGCTAAGATCACCATGGCCATTAAACCATGCCCCCACATGCACACATTTCTTGGACACTCCCAGCGGTAGTGACTCCACCACCTCACTGGGCAGCCTATTCCAAAGCCTGACCACTCTGCCAGTCAAGATATTTTTCCTCATATTGAGCCTAAACCTCCCCTGGCATAATTTCAAGCCACTTCCTCTTGTTCTATCACCTGGTACTAAAGAGAGGACAACCCCAACCTCACTCCAGTCTCCTTTCAGGGAATTGTAGAGAGCAATGAGGTTTCCCCTCAGGCTCCCCTTCTCCAGACTAAATCCCAGTTCCCTCATCTACTCCTCTAGACCCAGCTGCTCAAAATCTACAGCTCACAGGCTGTAGGCATTTAGCAGCCTACAGACTGTGAGCTGGCACACACCCATCTGGCTCTGTTAACTTCATCACCTGGCTGTGCCTCCCCATTTCCCCCTAGATTCTCATTAGTGGTGAAATAACTCTTTGCATTAATTTCTCTCCTTGCAACACACTGATCAACACATTGATGTTGTGCTTTGGTAATTCAGGTAAGTGATGTGTTGCTGTGGGTAGAGCTGGGCAAGGGGCAGAGGAAGCTTCCCCAGAGCACATCTAGGCCTACCTGGCCTGCTTTAAGATGAGAAGACTTAGACCTACACATGCCCAGGTCTCTCTGCACAGGCAACCAAGAGAGACCAGCTTACAGAATCCCAGCATGATGAGCACTGGAACGGACCTCTGGGCATCATCTAGTCCAACTCTCTGCTAAAGCAGGGTCACACACAGCAGACTGTCCAAGATCACAACGTCCAGGAGGGCTTGGAATGTCTCCAGAGGAGAATCTCCAGTCTGTCTCTGGGCAGCCTGCTCCAGGGCTCTGGCACTCTCACAGTAAAGAAGTCCTGCTGGAGGATTAAGTGCTTTAGAAGACAAGGTAAGCACAGATGGAAAAATGAAAAAGCGTTTGAGACAATCTGCATGTCAATAAGAAGAGTGACAGCACATGCAGCAGCTGCAGGCAGCAGCCAGCCAGGGCTCCACATGGCCCCCAAGGACCACCATAATTTTTAGACCAGCCCTGGCCCTGTGTGGTGAATGAGCTCATCTTTCACCAACCTGCAATCACACAGGGCTGAGGTGTAACCATATACGTTGTTGACAATGACTGGAACCCATGGACAACTAAGAATTATGATTGTTTCAAAGTGTGAACATGAGTCACACCCCAACATCAGCTGTCTTCATCCACAGTGAAGAGTACAGCCCAACACAGTACATACTCACATATGAAGCCTTTGGAGTTCCCTAAGTGCTTGCAGAAGATCTAAAGCTGGCACTGTTTGCTTTATTTTTAACACCAAGTGGGTCACATCATGCCTCCTGAGGGGGGTGAAAACCAGTCACCAGCCCAAGCCCAGCAGAAGCAGCTGAAGGGGCAGCAGTTCCCATGTCCTGTGGCTTCTCCAATGGCCTGAGCAGGCTGGCAGCTTCCATACACCTCAAGAACTACCCATCTGTAGCTACTGCAAAAGCCACATGCATGTAGAAGGGCCCCCAGCGCGGCTTCGCAACCAGCCACGGTGGCTGGTGGTCCTCGTGAGTTCACCCCACCTGTAAGCATCCAGGTCCCCCTACAACTGTGTGGCTGTGTGCACATGCAGACACCAATAAAAACACTGCCCTGCACTGCATCTCTAAAGTAGATAACATGCCAGGGACTAGACAGCCACTCAGGTTTTTTTTGTTAAACAACCCTGTCTTTGAAAGCCAACCTAGAGTACTGCCTCCAGCTCTCCAGACCTCAGCACAGGAGAGACACGGACCTGGAGGCCACAAAAATTATTAGAGGGCTGGTGCACTTCTCCTGTGAAGAAACGCTGAAAGTTGGGGTTGTTCAGCATGGAGGAAGCATCAAAACTTTATTGCAGCCTTTCAGTGCTTAAAGGGCCTGGTAAGAAAGAGACCATTTTAGCAGAGCCTGTTGTGACAGGACAAGGGGTGATGGTTTTAAATTAAAAGAGGGAGATTCAGACTAGAGACAAAATATTTTTACACTGAGGGTGGTGAAAGACCTGCAGAAGGGGTGGTAGAAGCCCCACGCCCAGCAGTATTCCAGGTCAGGTTGGATGAGGTACTGAGCAACATGACATAGTTGAAAATGTTCCTGCACACTGCAGTGGGGGCAAATTAGATGACCTTTAAGGGCACCTTCCAACCCAAACCATTCTATGATTCCATGATAAAAACAAATGTCACTATATAAGCCTGCAGGTGACCCTCCAGTATCTGTGGGCCACAGGCACAGGCTTAAAGTAAGTTGTTTTGCGCTTACAGGATGCCAGCACAAGGTACTGCTCTAGCACCCTGCATGTTTACAATGCAAGATCAAGCCCAAGCCAGAAGATTGAATTTCAGATACTGAACCGTTTGCTCTGAGGGCAAATCAGCAGCTGACTTGGCCTGCCTCTCTGGTTTGCTTCTCTCCCTGACTCTGAAAACAATGTTCTGCTTGGGGTTTATCAATCAGAGCAATCTCCCCCTTCTGCCACCCTCCCCATGCCACTTACTGCAGGAGCTCCACACAACAAGCACACTGGGATAATATTTGACCACGAGGAAAAAAAAAAACAAAAAACACATAGAGAAGAGGAACATGTGTTTAAAAAAAGGGAAATCCCTAGTGCAACCATCATTGTGCAGCCATCCCAGCTCTGCCCCTTCTGCAGCACATTTCAACACCTTCATTAGCATTTTCACAGAGATGAAATAGTTGGGGATGGGGCTGGTATTCATCACCGCTGTCAAATGTTGAACAAGCTAATACAGCTCAGCTCTCTGCAAATGACAAGTTTTGAGAAACACTGCTGAGCTCAGCCAGCTCCCACAACTGCTTCACTGGGGAATTTATCTACTGCAGCCTTATGCTGGTGCTGAGAAAAGGTCTCTGAGGTTAAAAATAAGCAAGGAGCTGCTCTCTGTCCCATCTTGTAGACTGCACTGCAGGGGCTTGTACCAGGGAGGGAGAGCTGAGGAGCTACAGGTGGGCTTGTCTGACCGTAAGCATGCAGGCCACTTCAGAGGGAGGCCACGGGAGTCTGTAGTGACGATGGGTGCTCTGCAGGAGATTGACACACCCTGCAGAAACCATGGAAAGCCCCTGAGCTGCCTCCTTTCAGGCAGTGCTGCCAACAGCACCTCAGCTCATAAATTATGTATCTGCAGAGAGGAGAGAAACACAAATGAGTCGGACAAGCTGCCGCCCAGGGCTCTGGTGTTTCTCACGTAGATTGCATGCATGCACATGGCTGTGTTGGGCAGACAATGATTGCCAGCCTAGGCTGAAAGAGCATGTATGACCGACCATGACATCAAGGCACCAGAGCAACAGAGAATGACAGCAAAATGGCCTTTAGCTTTGGATGATTTTCAGAGAGCACTGGAAGTCCCATACACCAAGCCCACCTGAGCCACATGTCTTCCCAGGTCTCACTGTCTCTTGCTTCCAGTAGCAGATACTGGTATCACGTCCTCTTCCAGCCCTTTGTAGAATCACAGAATGTTTGGGGTTGGAAGACACCTTTAAGGTCTAGTGAAATCCCTCTGCATTAAGCAGGGACATCCCTGCCTAGAGTAAGTTGCTTACAGTCCCCTCCAGTCTGGCCTCCAGTGTTTCCATAGATGGGGCATCTAACACATCTCCAGGCATCCTGTGCCAGTATTTCACTATCCTCAGTGCAAAACACTTCCTCCTTACAGTCTAAATATCCCCTCTTTTAGTTTAAAACCATCACCCCTTGTCCTGCCACAACAGACACTGCTAAAAAGTCTGTTCCCATCTTTCTTACTGTCCCCTTTAAGTGTTGAAAATTCACAATAAAAGTCTCCTTGGAGCCTTCTCTTCTCTGCTATTGCATGCATTCCGGACGGGAAGCAAAAGGAGAAGCAAAACTGCAGCACAGGCTGATGTGGTCACTACCATCTTGATCTGCAAAATGCTTCCTTTTGTAAGTATTTGACATGTAAGAGTTGACAAGAGCAGGAATGCTGAGGAAAAGTGGGTTGTCAGGTATAGAGCAGACCTCTGGAAACTGATGAGTAACACTGTTTTCCCTCACTGACCTGGTACAACCCTCCCTCATTTATCCTTGCCCCTGCTCTCCTTACAGACTGATGTCATTGTTTATATTCAGATTAATATTCAGAACAACATATGACCATCCATAAAGCACTTATCATAGAATCATAGAATGGTTTAGGTTGGAAGGGACCTCAAGGATCATCCAGCTCCAACCCCCTGCCATAGGCAGGGACACCTCCCACTAGAGCAGGCTGCTCAAGGCCTCATCCAGCCTGGCCTTAAACACCTCCAGGGAGGAAGCATCCACAACCTCCCTGGGCAACCCATTCCAGTGCCTCACCACCCTCACTGTAAAGAACTTCCTCCTAACATCCAGTCGGAATCTCCCCTCTTCCAGCTTAAACCCATTCCCCCTCGTCCTAACATTACTAGACCGTGTAAATAGTCCCTCCCCAGCTTTCCTGTAGGCTCCCTTCAAATACTGGAAAGCCACTTAGCATGACTATGTCCTGAGTGCAGCCTCCTTCCTGGAGATTTAATATGGTACCAAGGAATTAATTAACCTGAGGAAAGGAGAAAGGGGAATTTGTGTGTCTGGACATCCAAATGCACTAGGAAAATTTCAGTCTGCCATCAGCTGAATATGCATATGATAAGGCACTGCAGCATTTACCCTGAACTTCCTCTCCAAAGATGATTCAGAGATTACAGTAACCAAGCTGTGGTCAAGAAATTGATATACACACATGCGAAGATCCTCACATGGACAGAGCAGGCTGATTTGAATGCGAGATAAATGGTGACTAAGACTGTGCCTCAGGATTGCCTGCAACCGGCTCTCATGCTAATATGAAACCCAACTTGCTGACACTAATCTTCAATAAACATTGCTTAAGATGTTAACTAATACAGATTATAAGACAGCTCTTCGTGGCGCAAATACAGGTTGGCTGTCTCTCCATTTAATACTTGAAACAGCCTTATCAAGAGCATGAGGCCATCAGAATACCACTGGTTGCGTTTCAGCACAAAGGGAGTGCCTCTGCCTGTTGGTTCTCATTACATCCTCTGGTATGTTCCACCAAGACCCAGGAGATGTGAACAAACTAATAAAACTGTTCATCTGGGTTGCGGTTAATAATACAGACAGTAAGAAAGCAAAGGTGGAGGGATGCCGTTTCTCTGCAGAGCTTCAAGACAGGACTATTTCATTGCAAAAGGCGTCATAAGCTTTCACAGAATCATAAAATTGGGTTTCTTGGTAAAAAACTCTAAGATCATCGAGTCCAACTGACACCCTAAGATCACCATGGCAAATAACCTATGTCCTGAAGTGCTATGTCCACACATTCCTTGAATACTTCCAGGGATGGTGACTGCACCATGACCCTGGGCAGCCTCTTCCAATGCCTGACCACTCTGCCAGTCAAAAAGTGTTTCCTAATGTCTAATCAAAACCTGTCCTTGCACAGTTCCAGGCCATTTCCTCTCATTCTACCACCTGATACTAGGGAGAAGAGACCAACCCCCACCTCACTCCAATGTCCTTTCAGGAAGCTGTAGAGAGCAATGAGGTTTTGTCTCAGCCTCCTCTTCTCCTTTCATTTACTTGTACAGTGTCATGGTTACAGTGAGGGTGGTAAGACACTGGAACGGGTTGCCCAGGGAGGTTGTGGATGCTTCCTCCCTGGAGGCGTTTAAAGCCAGGCTGGATGAGGCCTTGAGCAGCCTGCTCTAGTGGGAGGTGTCCCTGCCTATGGCAGGGGGTTGGAGCTGGATGATCCTTGAGGTCTCTTCCAACCTAAACCATTCTATGATTCTATGGGATCACAGAATCACCTGGTTGGAAAAGATCGTAAATTCAGTGAGTCCAGCCATAACCTAACACCTCCCTGTCACTTGTGTCAGCTGTGAATTTATCTGTGGCTCAAAATCTTTTAAGATTACTTTGATAGCTTCATTCAGAAGGCTATTATAACAGCTCCCTCTGCTTTTATCAATCCTTAACCAGTTGACACTGGCAGTCTAAAAGACTTTTCCCTTTATCACAACTTTTGTCTTGATGATATCTGTGTTGTTCTTCTGGCAAGTCAATTTCCCATAAATCTGTACAAACCATGTACGTTTTCCTCACATGCCACTTTATTAATAAAATCAGGATAACTATTCTCAGAGGTTAATGTAAAGTAGGGAAACTGAAGAACAGCAACATGAAGAAATTTGACCCAGTTCTCCTAGAGAACAGTGGAGAGAGATGATAGTTCTCCCAGGCCTCCATCCTTTTATCCTTCATCCCTGGGGTATTCCTTATGTCCACAACAAGGCAGGTGAGGGATGTTGCAGTACTAACCCTGACTGTGAGATAAATCCCTATTCAAACCAAGAAAACCTCACATGGTCACTAAGAGCAGATGAACCCATACTGCCAGGCTCTGAAACCATTGCAGATTTGGCAGCTGAAACAGGGCAGGGGTTACCACTGCCAGCAATATTCCTGGCTACCTCCATGCACCAGCAATGGGAAGTTTTTTTACTTAAAAATCAAGACCTGTAAAAAATCAAGGAGGAGAAAGGGATAAGTAATCCTTCCACCCTGCCAAGAACCACCTGCAATCTGAAGCACTGACACACCTGAAAGCTGTTTCCTGTTTTACGAGCAGAGAGTTGGAAAAGGCTCAAAGTAATTTTTCTCTGCTGTAACTTGAAAGCTCCAAAGAGGAATGAAGGCATCACGCAGCATTGCAGAATCAATAATTACATTATTGGTTTGATGTCAAAGCCAACTAGCTGCAAGTGGAATTAGTACATACTCTGTGCAGGAAGACAAGCACATGCCCTTCCCTAGATGGGAAAAATGTTGGCTGCAAAGGTCCTCCACACAGATGTGCACAGAAGATCCATAATCAGCATCAGATATACCAGTGCTGAAATACTCAACACCAGCTTCTCCTCTTGGCATGTGAGAGTCTGCAGCAAGGACCTCCTCAAAGGAGGTAGTAGCAAGGTGGGGGCTGACCTCTTCTCCCAGGTAACAAGTGATAGAATGAGAAGAAATGGCCTGAAGTTGCACCAGGAGAGGTTTAGATTGGATATCAGAAAAATTTTCTTCACTGAAAGGGTCATCAGGCACAGGATCAGGCTGCACAAGGAAGTGGTGGAGTCACCATCAGTAGAAGTGTTTAAAAGACATTTGGATGAGGAGCTTAGGGATGTGGTCCAACAGTTATGTACACAGAGGTGTTAGGTTATGGTTGGACTCAATGATCTTAACTATGGTCTCCTCCAGCCAGGCAATTCTATGGCCTTGTCTGTTCCATAGATGGGACAAAGTGATGGCAGACAAAGCTGTAGCCCAGACTAACCCTCTGCATTTGGATTTTCCACCTAAGAAAGGCTATATCTGGCCAACCCAACTCCTCACTCCATGTTAAAGAACCAAGCTGACTGAGGTCAACTTGAAACACCATTTTATACCTTCAACTTCTCACTATTGCCCTGACTTGCACCAACAAGGAACATTATTCCATGATGCAGCCAGCATTCACTGAATGTCATGGACTAATCTCTGCTATTCCTGGTTTGGCTGCTGAGAGAGAATTCAGCTCTTTGGATTACATCACAGAATCACAGAGTAGTGTGGGCTGAAAGAAACCTCCAGAGATCACCCAGGCCAACTCTTCTGCTAAAGCAGGTTGCCCAGAATCACAATGTCCAGGTAGGTTTAGAATCACTCCAGAGGAGACTCTACAACCTCTCTGGGCAGCCTGGTCCAGTGCTCCATCACCCTCAAAGTGAAGTAGTCCTGCTGGAGAAGAGCACAGAAATATACAGAGAGGAGTGAGGAACATGTAAAGTTTGTTGTGCTAAAGGAAAACAACTGTACAGAGTGTATGAAACTTTAAAGATCCAGAAGAAGCAAAACAAAGGAGCTTTTAGGACCTCTATATGAGGTGGTGTAAAACTGATATTATTGCAGCAGCTTAATCCACACTTTGAACCTCACCCTGGGAGCAGCCAGCACTGAGGAAGACCTTGTAGAAGCCAGGAGGGAGAGAGAAAGCTGCTTCTGCTTCTCCTCTGGACCTCGACTCACCTGCCATGTCAATCACCCCACCCTGCATTCACAAAAGCAGATCCTCAGTTCTGAAGGAAACTGGCATCCATCACCACTGTCACCGAGCAACATGGCACAAACACTACCACGGAGAATGGCTGAAGTCATCTTCCTACACCCAGCTGGAGGCTGCTCACCCCACAGAAGACCTGTCCATTTCCATTTATTGTTGAAACCTCTGCAGCAGCAACTCAACTTGTTATTCCCATAAAAGGCTTTCAGGGACAAAGGACACTTCCATCTTACTAAAATAAGTAAGATCACAGAATCATAGAATTGTTTAGATTGGAGAAGGTCTTTAAGATTGCAAAATGCAACCAGTATAGCCAAGTCTGCCACTAAACCATGTCCCTCAGCTGACATCAGCACATCTTCTAAGACATCTTTAAAGTTGCATTAAGTAACTTTGCAGCCTGTGATCTGCACATGTTCAGTTAAGTCACTGTACAATAAAAAGTAAGGTA
The DNA here is from genome assembly GCA_013400475.1 of Tricholaema leucomelas. Classification (NCBI taxonomy): domain Eukaryota; kingdom Metazoa; phylum Chordata; class Aves; order Piciformes; family Lybiidae; genus Tricholaema lacrymosa; species Tricholaema leucomelas. The sequence continues at coordinate 830,156 of WAAF01012968.1, forward strand.
AATCATGGCTCCTGTGTTGTCTTTTGTACTAGGGTACACATCCTTGGCGACGCTTGGTGGGTAGCAGACCTGAAACTGCTCTACACAACAGATGTGGACAGGCTGGAAAGGGTCCAGAAAAGGGGCACAAAGAGGATCCAAGGAATGGGAAGCTGCTATAAAAAGAAAGACCGAGAGAACTGGGTTTGTTCAGCCTTGAGAAAAGAAGGGTTAGAGGAGACCTTGTCACCATATTGAAGTATTTAAAGGGTGACTACAGAGATGACTGAGGCTCCCTTTTTACAAGGAGTCACATGGAAAAGATAAGGGGGTCATGGGTACAAGTCACTCTAGAGAGATTCCAACTAGATATAAAAGGGTGATTTTTCCCAGTAAGAACAATCAGCCATTGGAATCATCTCTCCAGGGAAGCGGTGGAGTCCCCAACATTGGACACTCTTTAAGATCCATCCAAATAGGGTGCTGGGCCATCTTGCCTAGACCATGCTTTTGTAAAGTTTAGACCAGATGACCCTTGACATCCCTTCTAATCTGGGATTCTGTGATTCTAAGTCATATCCATTGTTCTGTGTCCTATTACTGGGCATCACCAAAAGAGACTGACACCTTCATCTTGACACACACCCTTCAGATATTTATAAATATTAGTAAGATTTCCCCTCCTCAGCCTTCTCTCCTCAAGACTAAACAGACCCAGTTCTCTCAGTCTTTCTTCATCATCTTCATCAAAACCCTGACACCTTTCTGCTTTGCACTTCATCAAAAATAGCCTTCTCCCAAGGTCCCGAAGCTGTGCCTGGTAGCGCCATGCATGTACTAACGGTGCCATCCAGAGGTACTTTGGTGTAGCACACAGCTTGGTGTCAGCAAGAGCTACTGTAGGAGGGAAAGGGAAGACCTATGCATAATCTTCTATATCAGACTTTAAATCCACCATAAAATAACTACATTTGCTATTATTTCTAATTTATCTCACCCATCAGCTTTCACTCACATGCTTCTCTCCATCTCTCTCATTGTGTGTTTGGATTTTCCACACACACTGAACAGCCTTTCTTAAAAACAGGCACATCTCTGACCTCTCTTGGCCAACAAGAGCTATTTCATTTCACTCGCAGCTGCTAACACCGCCACATGCTCAGTTTAGAGAGACATTCATCTGTGTTTGACTGCCATACATTATTTCAGATAACAGCAACCACATACTGAAACAGGAAATGTAATAGTGAAAAACAAGCGGTTTTTTTCCCCTCATCTAGAAAGCTGGTGACTCCCTTTCAGCTGTGAAATCATGACTCAAATTTGACATAAGAAAGTGTTTTTTTTTCCTGTAGATAATCATATATATGTGTGCATGGATGAGACTTTGAGCAATATGCTCCAGCAGGAGGTGTCCAGGCCCATGCAAGATAGTTTGAACTAGATGATCTTTAAGATTCCCTTTCAATCAAAACCATTCTATGATCTAATCAGTTTAAGTCAGCTGTCTTGAACAGTTTGGGATCCAGCGTCACCTCTGGCACATTTTATGATGGGCAGATTCATAGATTATAGAATGGTTTGGGTTGGAAGGGACCTTAAAGTTCATCTAGCTCAAATCCCCTGTCAAGGGGCAGGGATACCCTCCCCTTTATCAGGTTGCTGAAGGCCTCATCTAACATGGCCTTGAACTCCTCCAGGGAGAGAGCATGCACAACCTTCCTGGGCAACTGTTCCAGTGTCTCACTACCCAAATTATGTCCCAGAAGTTATTTGTTCAGTAGTGAAGGTCTAATATATTTCCATGTGCAGAGACAAATAGCTTAGATAATTTGTTTAAAATTTATAAATTAGAGTCCCTTACACTGCTTTTCTCCAGGATAAACAGGCCCATGTCTTTCCTCCTCACAGAGATGCTCCAGTCCCCTCAGCATCTTTGTAGCCTCCACTGGACTCTTGCCAGTAGTTTTCTGTCTCCCTAGAACTTGGGAGTCCAGAACAGAAAACAGTACTCCAGACGTGGCCTCAGTGGGGCAGAGTAAAGGGCCAGAACAACCTCCCTCAACCTGGTGGCTGCACTCTTCTCAACACACACCTTCTTGGCCACAGGAGCACACTGTTGGGTCATGATGAACTTGTTGTCCACCAGGACATCCAGAGATGCTTTCCAGCAGGTCAACTTCTAACCTGTACTGGTGCATGGGGTTGTTGCTCCCCAGGTACAGGACCCTACACTTGTCCTTGTTGAACTTCATAAGGTTCCTTGCCATCCAATTCTCCAGCCTGCCCAGGTCTCTCTGAATGGCAGAATAGCCTGACAGGGTGTCAGCTGCTCCTCCCAATTTTATACTATCAACCATGAGGTAATTCTGGATCATGTCCTCTTTACAGCTGCACTCAGGTCTCCTATGTGCAACTGCAGGGCAGTAGCTCTTGGGTTGCTGAATGCACAGGGTTATGGAGATGACTGCATAGAGAAGAGCTTGAGGGATCACTTGAAAAAGATGAGTGAGCCTGCAAAAGCCTCAGCTCTGGTAAGATGAGAAGTAGAGAAGCAGCTCTCTCATTTCAGACATCTCAGTACTGAATACACGTCTGGAGGAAATAGCAGACATATGGAGTCCTTCAGAAAGCTGTGAGATATGACCCACAGAGATCACTGAGTCGACAGCCTAATTTTACAATCTTAACCCTGATAAAAGTTTCAGACACGTCTTTTATCAAATGTACAACACTTTCAGGCAGCAGCAATACCCAAATAAGCAAAATCCAAGAAACACACCAGTTCTGTGCTCTGTGCTGAAAAAAATTAGAGCAGCAATTTAACACAAACTATTTTTTAGAAGATCAAAGACAACATATTTTCCCCTTTCTGTCACTTTAATGCACACAGTGTTTTCCCCAGTTGCGTTTTGCAAATGAAAACATCATCATTCCAGCACCTGAAAAGAACCTACAGGAAGGCTGGGGAAGAACTTTTCATAAGGGTATCTAGCAATAGGACAAGAGGGAACAGTTTTAAGCTGAGGGAGAGTAGGCTTAGACTGGATCTTAAGAAGAAATTCTTCAGTATTGGTGAAAGATTGAAATAGGTTGCTTGAGGAGACTGTGGATGCCCTGTCCCCAGAGGTGTTAAAGGCCAGGATGGATGAGGCCTTAAGCTACCAAGCCTAGTTGACAGGCTTCTCTCCCCATAGCAGAGAGGCTGGAGTAGATGATCTTTAAGATCCCTTCCAAACTAAGCCATTGTATGATCATGCAGCCAAGCCTAACAGCTGCACAAGGAGGTGAGTGTTCAGGTAACAAATACAAGTGTAGATTGATAGCAAACTTGTGCCATCAACAATATAAGACCTAGGAAAGGTATAGAAAAACTTTCATCTTGTCCATTTGTTTTGAATATGCTCCAGGCTCCAAACCATAACTCCTTTTCTTTCAGAAATTAATGTGTTGTAAGGAAATCAGAGCACAGTGCTGTTTGAAAGAAAGGCAAATACAAAAATGGTCACCTACTGTTAATTCCCCCCTTTCTATGATTGCCCCAAGATTTCCATGCTTTCCACAGAGCACAGAGTGTGAGGTGTGCACTGACCTGTACTTCCCTGTCTGCACTTGCAGAGCTCTCATACCACACCGCTGAGCACCTCCAACATCATTCACAATATCATCTCCAATCATGATGGCCTGTCAAAGCAGTGAAATAGAGAGAAAACAGCCTCAGGTGAGTTTTATATCTGCCATACCTCACGCTCCTTGACATAACAAACAGCTGGATTTGATGGTTAATACTGCCATCAGACAAATTACACAAGATATTATTGTCGTCATATTGATTAGAAGTCATCCTACCTTGAACATAATTCACTGTATAGCTCCTCGAGCAATGTACTAGTGCAGGACATACCTGTACAATTTGTCATCAATCACACAAATCAAAGGCATTTGGTACAAACACAATGTTGAATTTTCTGCAGTTTTATTTCTGCTATGCTTCAAGCAGTTTAAATTAAGCTTAACTTTTTAGATATCTCCTTAAAATCGGCGTTCTAAAAGCCAATCAAAAGCTTAAAGCTGGTGATGGCCGAGATGTGAAACTTCAGAGCTCCATCTCACCTCATGTTCAGGTTGATAAAGAATTTGGGAGAATCCCTGTGAGACTTAATGCATTTATTTTGGCACCATGTGATATGTTATGTATAGGCCTGGCATGGTTTGTGTTCCAGTCAGCTTAATTCTGTGCAAAAACTAATAAACTCCACTTAGATTACCAAAAAAATATGACCAAGAAAAGACATTCTGACTCTAAGATTTCTCTGAGTGCTGATGAAAATATGCACCATGCACAGCCATTTAGAGTTCCTCTCTTTAAGATTTTTCTTAAATTGAAGTATATCACCCATGGAGCCTCTTTCATTAACAGCTGCACCTTCATTATTTCAAGTGCTTATTATCATCCTACATTAAAGAAAAAAACATTCATTTTATTCTTCAAATTTAAAAAAAAAAAAAAATTGAGGGAGTTCACTTTAAAGCTTAAACATAAACCAGCATATAGATAACTAGTAATATTCAAATGATAAGCAAAATCTCCATCTGCACCCTTCCAAAGGCATTCTGGAATGCAGGGAAACACATCAGCTTTGAAAATAAATAATCTAGCTTTTAAAGTGTGCTTTTGCACTGTAGTTGAATTGTACCTAGAATACATTAATGAGTTGCATCTTCAGCCACTTGATCTTCACCTTGTTGACTTAGCCTCCTTATTCATCTACATAACTTCCAGGCTTTCCCAACAACAGCACCTTGGAGCTCTAGAAATTCCTGCCTGAATTCCTGCTCCTCTCAAGTACTTTTGATTACTTTCTCACCTGCACATCAAATACACTCATGGTACAAACTGTTTTTTTCTTACTACAGAGCTTGCCCTTATATATTCTGCAGTTTGAGCTTTTTCTAGAGTCTCTCATGACAGTTCCTTGTCTCACACATGGGACTTTGGAGGATAAAAGGCATGTTTGCAAGGGGACCAGGACTGCCTTAGATGTTGGCTGGGTTACTGAGGGTGGCACCAAGGGGGACTCTACCAGGCACACACAGAAGGCCAGCCCAGCATTTTTCTGTCTGTGGAGAACTGATAAACAGGCCCTGCTCAAGAGAGGTCATGGGAATGAGGCACACACTGCAGAAGCAGGGATCAGCTTCTCCAGAAGCAGCAATCTTCAGGAATGCTGAGTCTTTTCCTACAGATAATTTAAGGTCAAAAACATACAAAAAGTCCATGTTGCAGTAGCCACTCTAGTTACCACTGCCTAATATAAAATCTTCTTCCTTTGCCTTCAGAGCACAGAAGCATCTCTGTTTCACACAGCATGTAACCATACCAGAGTTAGTTCATCTTCTGTACAGTTCACCCACAGTTCAGTTCCCAGTCTATAAGTAGGCTGCTGGGCAGACCTTAACAATACAGATTGAAGAAGTCTAAAAATACTAAAGCTCCAGAGCTATTTTCATTAATCACTTAATTACAACAGAATCTTATCCCACAGCTTGTGAAGGAAATCTCAGGATATACCTAAAGCCACAGCTGAACAGAAGATTTTCTGAGAGCATTCATGAATCAAAATGAGCTATGAATGTGTATATCTGGAACAGCTTCAGCTCAGAAAAACTAAATCACAGAATCAATTAATCGTTTCAGTTGAAAGACCTTTAGGATCATGAAGCCCAACTCTGGACCCAGCACTGTTAAGTCACCATTAAACCATGCCCCTCAGCACCACATCTACATGGCTTTTAAATCCCTCCAAGGATGTGACTCCACCACTTCCCTTGGGCAGCCTGTTTCAGGTTTTTCCTGATGTCTAGTCCTGGTGCAACTTGAGGCCATTTCCTCCTGGGAGAAGAAACCAATTCCCATTTCACTACAATCTCCTTTTCAGAGAGCCAGGAGGTCTCCCCTCAGCCTCCTTTTCTCCAGAGTAAACAAACCCAGTTCTCTCAGACGCTCCTCATAAAATTTGTGCACTAGACCCTTCACCTTCTCTGGACACACTTCAGCATCTCAACGTCCTTCTTGTTGTGAGAGGCTCAAAGCTGTACCCAGTATTTCAGGTGCAGCCTTACCAGTGCTGAGAACAAGGGAAGAATCAGTCTTCTGAGTTAATCCTGTTTCAACCAATGCACCAGGTGCAGCATGCAAGATTCTGTACAGTAGTTACCAGCCAGTCTATCTCCCATGTCGTTATCTACTACTGTTCATGATGACCATCATCCAACAGGTGATGGATGGGATGCAACAGGATGCCCTCTCAAGCAAAGGCTCATTTGTCTGGAACCACAGTGAAGTAGTTCATTTTGAAATACATGGCCACTCTTGCTTTATTCTGCCCAAGAGTCACTGCCAGAGTTAGAATCCGAAAGCTCCTTTAAGGAGCAGAGACACAAAAGAACTTGTGACAAAGGGGTAAGAGTTGGGGATGCCTATAGGGAAGAAGCAGCAGGGGACTTTGGGTCAGGTAGGTCTGGTTTTCCAGGCCTGGAAAAATGATGGAAAGCTCAGGGTTTCCCATCCTTTCATTACTGGACCATTTCCTTACCCACTTATGTAAACACTCATGGAACACATCCTGATAAGATGCACTGTTCACCTTTCCTCACCACAGCAGCAAACAAGCAATCCACCATCAAGTGGAGAGAAAATTGTGGGTTAATTTTAAGTAATTAGAAAACAGAGAATGTACACACAGATGAGGAAAACAAATTAATCCCACTGTGACATGAAGAGCTGCAAAACACTTGGCAGCATCACTGCCAGCCAACCACCACTAACAATTTCTAATGGGATGCTTTGAGATATTTAACCATTCTCAACCATTGGCTTTAATAGTTCACAAACTTCTCATATAAAATTCCCTCCAACATCTCTCTGAAGGGGACATGGAATGGTCCCACAAGAAACAGATCTGCTTTCTACCACCCATATGCCCTTGCTCAGTCTGAGTCCAGTCATTCAGGATGAGATTTCTGAAGTAAAAGACAACTTCAGTCCTGAGTTCTCAACCCCCTAAAAATTAATTTCCTCTGAGAAGCAGGAAGGGAAAGGCAGAGCCGAGCAGCCCACTAAGCACTCAGTTGCTTATCAGGGCTGCATTTTACCCCATCTAGGCAAGCTTTCCTGCAAGACGCCTGGCCACTCTGCAAGTGCAGCTACAGATGAGCAGCGATGCCTGTCCAGGCCAGCTTGTGGCATACGCATACAGAAATGTACTCCAACCCCTGGGGATTTCACAGATTTACTATCGGTGAAGGGCAATAATCACTAAAGGAGGAGCAATTATTCCCAAATCATTTAGGATTTAAAAAATCATTGGCAAGAAGATAGAGGTCAAGAGGTGCACTGTCAAGGGAAATAAAAAAAACTCTACCTGTCAAACCTGGGTTTAACTTACCTTCTGACTGCAATATGGTAAGAAGAGAGACAAAGATATAAAACTAAAAGGTCACATACCCACTGAAAGCAAGAATTAAAAGATCCTCGTTCATGATCACATTTTACACAGGGATCACACCATTAATCCGTTCAATTATTCTGCGGAAGTTACCTTTTTTTTAAGATTGGCAACAAATTCACTGAAAAGAAGGGCAAGAATGCAGTAAGACAGCCCCTCTGGTTTTAACACAGATCACCAAAGAACTAAGATGAGTATAATTTAGATTTTCCTAAACCATATAGACAGTGAGGAGTGGGGGGGTGGAAGGGGGCAGTTGTACAAATGTAGTAAATAAAGCACACATGTGAAGCTACTGCTCTTGAGGAGTCCCCACCAAACTCAACCCAGATTGGCAGAGGTAACGGAGGTGAACACAACCTCTAAGAAGTTGGGGGTGGGAAGGTACAACATAGTCCCCACTGGACAAAATGTTTGTAGTACAGAGATCACTAAGAGGGTCAGTAATCTTATTGGACACAGAGCGCAATGCAGTGGAGCAGAAGTAGCAGCCAACACTAATAAGCCTTCAGAGATGTTGTGGTAGTGAGATGTAAGGTGTCAAGTAGGAGGATTAGATACTTTTTGTCTGCAAATAGAGTTTTAGTATTCACTAAAAGCACAGAAGAATGTCTAATCAGAGAAAGAACCACTGCGTAAGAAAATAAATGAAGTAGAAAGATAAAAATGCTCTGTATTCCCCAGCTATGCTCCAGTTGCAATCAAGCATTCACTAGGACAAGCTCAAGTATGGTACTCTGGAGGCTGAAGTCTATGGAGGATGCAAACAGAGAGATGCACAGAAGGCAACATGCTAACCTCAAAAGAATATTTAACCCAGTGAATGCTTCTAGAGTCAAACATATTTATGCCTAAATAGATTTTTGCTATAAGCTTAACAACACTAGTCAAGCTCAATGTGCCATGGATCCAGGGAGATAAAGCTTACACACATCTTGTTTAATGGATTAAACCCCTTTGCACAAGAAATCCAACGCGTTTACTTTTCTCCCTACTGTCACTGCCCCAACTGGTAATCTCCTAAGCTTCATGAGCTTGTATTTTTGTTAATTATGCCTCTATTTTGGAGCTACTTGCCATGCAAACATTAAGCATGCAAAAGGAATCACATGTAGGCTGTGACATGGGAGAAGCTGTACAAGAATCAGGTAAAAGAAAGAAATACATTAAACCTCCAGGGCAGACTGCCAAGGGCTGCAGGGCCAGCCAGGTCTCAATAAGCTTTCAGCAGTACTCAAAACTTCACTTGGCCACTTCGCTCTCTACTTCGGAGTTAGAGAATCTTCTCTCATTGTCGCCAGCAAGCAGGGAGGTGATACAGGCACAGTGGCAGGCCCTCTGTGCCACCCTGGGGGTGACCTCCCTCTGCTCTCATGCACCACTGACTCCCACCTGAGCCTTGCAGGTGGCAGAACCGAGAATTGGTTAACTATCAGTAGTTTATGCACTCCAGTATGACCTGCCATAAGTCTCATTAAAGCAGGGCAATTTGCTGCAGAGAGAAGTTTTTATGATTATATAAAACTACTGGAACCTTAACATTATTTAGGTTTTATTGTAAAGCTGTAAAAATCACCCACTGTTACAGCTGCCTTAAAACACATGAATTAGACATTTCAGTAACCTTTAAGATGTGTTATTCTTTGTCATATTACTGAATCATAAGATAGGTCTGGTTGCCTCTAAGAGGCTTAAATTTCCAATCTATTACAGTAATACCAGCAATCTGTTATTTCTAGGCCATTGAGGAAAGGTTAAAATGAAAATTGGACTTTGGGGAGTTCCTCCTGTTCTAAGTGCAGGCTGAAAACATCTCAGTAACAGAAGGCAAAGTCAGGGTCTCAGTAAGAAGCAGTTATCATGGGAAACGACTGGTGATAACTTTATTGATTAAAGCAGCTTGAGAAATTTAAGGTTTGCCACTGCCTGGCATTGCTGTGGTGAGACAGCTTTATTAAAATGCTATTTTTTCATTAGAAGTCAGCTGAAAGAAAACACAGCTCATCTAAAATGATTTAATGGTGGTATGGATTAAATGCATTCCACAGGTAGAATAAATTATTGGCCAACATTTTATAAAATGTGAAGGCAATTAAAACCGGTCCTCATCACATCACTGGAAATGCTGAGAAACAGAGCTCGCTCAGGAGACAGATCAGAACGTTGTACGGCGCGTGACTAAGGACTCACTGAACTGCACACACTGAGATATCATCATTATTATGTATGATGGACTGAAAACCTACAAATCTTGCTCAAAAGAACATTGAAGTTGCAAGGTCAAGCACTGGAAAGTTAGGACAGTATGTCAGAATTAAGGTAGTTTGCTCTGCAGTAATTTGTTTCTCCTACACCTGTGCATCATGATCCACATTTTAATTCCAGCAGCATGGACTGTTTTTGCCATAGATGGAAGTATAAAGTGACTCGTGCTAGCATGGAGTCATAGAATCATTAAGGTTGGAAAAGATCTTTAAGATCATTGAGTTCCAACCATTATGCAGTGGTGTCTCCTTGCTCAGAGACATACTCTCTTCACCTTGCATTCCATCTTCAGACTAGACATTACTACAGCAAATCGATAGCATTCAACACCAGAAATTACATGGAAGAAAAAATCTGGCAAAATATCAAGTTAGTCACCAGTGGCACTAGGGCAAGCAGCAGAGAATTAATATCTAAGTTCTGCTAGAGACTGTTATTGCTTTTCTGTACACAGGCTAAACCCTCCTGAAGTCAATGGGAACCACTCATCAAGGCTCACTCTATTTTTGCCAACTTGGTGATGCATTCAATCATATTTGTTTCCAGGGGTAAAGTTCTGGTGAACTGTGACATGCTTGTAATGATCCCCTCCCTCAGTGCCATAGGCTGAAGACAATGGGAAGCAATGCCACTATAGAATCATAGAAGGTCAGAAAAGACCTTTAAGATCATCAAGTCAAATCATTACCTAACTCCATCACAACTGATGCTAAATCATGTCCCTCAGTACCACATCTCAGCATCTTTAAAAACACCTCCAGAGATGGGGATACAACCACACCCCTGAGCAGCCTGTTCCAGTGTTCGAGAACCCTTTCAGTGAAGAAAATTCTTATCATATCCAATCCAAACCTCCCCTGGTGCAATGAGGCCATCTCCTCTTTTCCTGTTTCTTGTTTACTGGGAGAAGAGATCGACACCCACCTTGCAACAGCCTTCACTCAGGGAGTTGTAGAACGCAAGGTCTCCCTTGAGCCTCCTTTTCTCCAGACTACACAACTCCAGCTCCTTCAGCCATTCCTTATAGGACCTCACAGAATCCAACAGAAGCACTGACAATATCACAGAACGGCCTACATGGGAAGGGACTTCAGAAATCATCTATTCCAACCCCCGTGTCATGGGCAGAGATACTCTCAACTAGTCTTGGCTGCCCAAGGCCTCATCCAATCTGACCTTAAAACACTTCCAGGAAGAGGGCGTCCACAACTACTCTGGCTCGAGGTGAGGAGAAAGTTCTTCACTGAGAGAGTCACTGGACACTGGAATGGGCTGCCCGGGGAGGTGGTGGAGTCGCCGTCCCTGGAGCTGTTCAAGGCAGGGTTGGACATGGCACTTGGTGCCATGGTCTAGCCTTGAGCTCTGTGGTGGAGGGTTGGACTTGATGATCTGTGAGGTCTCTTCCAACCTTGGTGATACTGTGATACTCTGGGTAACCTATTCCAGAGTCTCACCATCCTCATACTGAAGAGCCTCTCCCTAAAAATCTAGTCTAAACCTACTCTCCCTCAGCTTAAAACCATTCTCCCTGGTTCTGTTGCTAGACACGCTTATGAAAAGCCTCTCTCCACTACGACCTGTTCTGCACTATGCACTCCTCCTACACCAGCACATCCATCATTTCTGATATAAGCAAATCTTCATGCATCTGATTTACACAGTCTCCAAAGGCTGAGCTCTGTGGATTTGGTTTTTTCCCTTTGTAATTTCTTCCAGCTACCTTTTCTTCAAAACACCACTCTGTGTCTCAAATGGATTTTGGCGTTTGTTGGTTAAATGCATGAACTGAGTAACTGCCATGGCTGTTCGTGGGATATTTTGTTACTGGGGAGATAGCAATAAACTGAAGGAGTACAGGAAAGAGCACTGCAGGAGGTTAGGGTGCAGAGGGATCAGATCACAACAGAAACACAGTTTTAATACAAGACCTCTACTGTGATGATAACAAATCTGGAGGTAATAGGAGGGAAAAAACTTCTAGGAAAGCAAGAAGTCATTCTGGTTGTCACCTGGACTAAAACTATAAATAGGGAGGTACATTTAAAAGAGAAGCATCTTGATGAATCTGAGAGAAAGCTGTTCACTCATTAGACCTACTGAGCTGTGAATAGTTTCAAGGCTGCTTACAGAAGCCCAGTTCTTTGGCTCACTAAAAACTGCTTTGGAGAAAACGTTAATAAATGTAGAGCAAGAACACTTTTCTGTGAAGGAGATAGATTAGATGGCCTGCTAGGTCTCTTCCATCTCCCTACTCTATAATAAAGTAAAACGCAGCACATGCTGAATTACAGAGCCATAATTTCACCTCCAAGCTCTAGGGACCTACAAGCCACCCAAACTTCACTCCTGTTGTTTATAATGTCACCTAAACCCCCTGATGGAATTATTACGTTGTAATTCACTACTGTCCCTGAGTCATCTCATACTCATCCTTATGTCCTGTGTTGACATAACAACAAATCAATAAAGAAGAGTTGGTGACAGCAACAGATAAGGGAAAAAATGGGATGTATTGAGTAAGCAGGGAGCATCACACATTCACTGTTTCTTGACACCAGAGGAGTTTTGGGGTCTACCAGTGCTTCCTGTTCACCTAAATTAGCAACTATCCTACTTCTGCCTTTCCCTCTTACTCTATAGAAAAAAAAGCTGCCAGTGTGGCAGCCAAGGAAATAAATGTTTTGGGTGCAATTTCACCACGCTGCAGCCTTCAGTCACCAAGCAGACTGCCAAGCATTGCAGTACCTCACATCTTGTGAGGCACAACACCTTCTATAATTCCTTCAGAAACCCATCTTTTCTTCTTTTGTACTGTCTTCAAAGGAAGGAATTTCACATCAGAAGTGCACATTCTTTTCAACAATATGTTTTGAGAAGAAGGTAAGAAAGCACAATACAAGTAGAAAAAACGACGGTGCAGGCTGAAAACATCTCAGTATAAAGGGATGGAACACTCTAAATTGGGTTGAGGTATGGAGGACAGAAATCAGAGCAAGGAGAGATAGACACAAGGAATGAAAAGGTAAACAGCAAACAGTCAAAAAGAACCCTCAAAAAAAAAAAAACAGAGAAAACAATGTCATACCCTTGATGAAAGTAGAAAGTAGCAAGAGGGCAGAAGAAAATCAACGGATAACATTTACTCTCTCGGTTCTCAGGCTGCTTTTGTCTACTTCACATCATTTGATAGAATGTGCAAACATCAGGGTTTTTTCACCTCTGAAGCATTTGTTCAACAATTTTCCTTTTTTTTTTTTTTTTTATTTGTACGCATGGAAGATCCTGAATGTAAGTATTTCTCTGCATATATATTACCACTGGGATTGGAAAAAAAATATTTGTGCATCCCCTCAAAGTTTACCAAGGGCCCCCTGGCCACATTCCCTTCATACTCTTTTGTAACTTTCCATAAAAGACAAGAAATCTGAAAAAAATGCATCAGTGAGTAAAACTATGTGGTACAGCTGGTGGTCATAGCATCAGAAATCTTACCTGCTGTGGTGGAACTCCCATTTCTGCTAAGGCTGACTCAAAAAACTTTTTTGCTGGCTTTCCCACTACTTCAGCTTGAACATCACAAGCATACTGAAAAAAAAAAAAAAAAAAGAGGCAGACACATAAGAAGTGCTGATCAGAAAAGGATTTGTTCAACTTCACAACTCTAGTCAACCGTATAAAAAGTATGTGATTATTGACTTTTGCCCTTAAGTACCGTAACGGATTAGCTGGTGAAGAAGAATACTGAAAAATTTGGATAACTGAAGTGTTAAATATTCTCTGGCAAGAAAGAAAGTCATACTGAAAGATCTCAAGTTGCAAACCTTTTACATTCTCCATCATGAAAGCACTCTTCAGACTCAGTTCCAGTATTGCTCATTTTTGTTAAGAGCATCACTCTTAAAATAGCACATGTGAAATGATCAAAAGTACTGGAGGGTCTTGAAAACTGTACAGCATTTCTTGAACCATCTAGCATACTTTTAATGGGCCAACTGACCAGTCTGAGCTGAAAAGTTCTTATTCTCCTGAAATATTAGCAGTGTGATGGAAAATTTGGAAAAATAAGATCTTTCTAGCTTATTCCGAGACAACAAGAAATCTATTTTTTTCTGGGAGCCAAAAGCTCTCCACAAAAGTCACAGGGATATAAACAAATGTGCTGCGAGGAGGAAAAAAAAAAAACTTTTAAAAATTGTTTTTAAGCAGCTTGTGGACCTAGCATTCAGGGGCATGGTTAAGTGCTGACTCAAGGCTTGGGACTGGATGATCTTTGAGGTCTGTTCCAACCAGATTTATCCTGTGATTTTGTGAAGTGTATACCGTATCCACTGTCTTCTGTGTTTGTACACTGCTCTACTTTATTCTCTGCATTCATTTTTCTATCTCTGTAAGCCTATAAAAGGGAGCATAATGATTCTCTCCTTCTCTCACCCCCAAGTTGGCTTATCTATCGGGTTCCAGTTCTGCTTTAAGTTAATCAAGCTTGAAAACATGACTGCACTTAAGTGTCTTACTGAATAAAAGCCTTATGCCATAAAGCGTTAAGGGCAAGGGCTATGATAACAACAGCTACACCAAACATAAAACAGGCCTTCATTGGTCCTTTGGTACCTCACAGACAAGATTCCATCTTTTTCTTTTCTGATGACTTCTTCCACTTCCAATAGAGGTACCACAGTTGTAAAAGTTCACATTTTAAATAAAATTACAAATTAAAAACAAAGCCAGAAAACAAACAAATCTACCTGTTTTAGAATGCAGCAAATGAGTTTCAGTCTGTGGAAACTTCCTCCACCAAGGTGAGTAATTAGAGATGACCCATATTCATACCAGTTACTCTTTTAATAAGGTGCACAGAGCGAGTAAGCATAATGCAAGCTATAAAATACCTCTAATGCCTTCATATATGCTCCAACATCAAGTTTCAGACCATCAGTTTCTTTATAGTAGCGTCTGGAAATGAAAGTGATAAAGTTCCAATGAAATGGCAGTTAAATACAAAGAAACCACATTTTATTATTTTGGTGCCTATACAGATGTCCATATGGCTGCAACAAAAAGTCAAGTCATCAGAAACTCCAGAGCCTTAATTTAACACCAGGAATTAAGTAAAGGACAGGCACAGTGCTATGCAACGCTGGAGAAAAGACCTCAGACCAGATGCCCATCTGGCATCCCATAGGTTCAAAGGGATTTCAGATAGCTTATATCAAGGATGAACTTGGCCTGCATTTTATTGCACAGAGTACTAGCTGCTCCAGAGGACTGCATCACTCTTCCTTTAATCAGTGATGGACCTCTTGGCAGACACAAGATGAGGGCTGGAAAAATCCAGCAGATCTAACACCTTCAGTATATCTGGAAGGGGATCTCAAACAGTTGACCATCATTGCTTGTCACCAGCCTCCCGCATGAGGAAAGCCAGAGCACTGTTTACAATGAACTATGAAAGCCCTGCACGCTAAATTTTGGTCCTTCCAAAAACTTTGCTACAGCCATGAAGCTCATAAAATGAGTTGGTATCTTTATGGTGGATTTCTGCAATAGCAATTCACATTAATGCAGGTTTTCTAAGCTCTCCTGATCAAAGCAAAGGCAGGTTTCTATATGACAGGATAAAAAAGGTAGGATGAGCAGTCAGTTAAGATTTTATGCCTTAGCCTTCTGCCATTTTCGATTATTCAGCACAGGCTCCCTTTAAAATGACCACTTGACCTTTGCTAGAACAGCCATTAACCTTCTATAGTCTAGCGTAAACAGCTTAATTTTCTGACAGTGGCATGACAGAAGAAATTACAAAGCCAATTCCCACTCTCAGCCCAAAACAGATGCTAAATGTAAATCACTCTATTTTCAGGAGGGCATTCTGCTTCAGTGACTCTGACACTTTTGTTTTCTATGAAATGAACTAAAACGTCAAGCAAAATCAACCCACTTGCCAAAGTATGCTCCTTGTTGAGGTCCACTCAGTTACACTGACTCCAAACGTTCAAAACGAAGCTGGCTTGTGGCTGGGTTTTGTATATGGCCCTTCGTATCCATGAGTGAGGGGAACTATCCATCCCATTTATAATCTCCCTTCTTTGTGCCAGAGAAGTTACCTACCACGATAACTCATTCAGAACTCACATTCACATTACCTAAGTGATCAATCAGTTAAAAGAAACAGGCTCATGATGAAAACTGAGCTTACAATATCCCAAATCCCTATATATTTAAATTAAAAATAGTATTAAAAAGAAGTAACAGCTCTGTTTTGAGCTGTCTCATCAATGAATGACCATATCAAAAGTAATTCTGTTCAGTGATTTGACTTCTCAGATCTGTCCCTGATCAGTAACGGCACTTTACGAAGTTCAGGGCATGTTTGCACAGCCAATGGCTGCTTCTAGCAGTGCGAACACTGATGGTCAGAGTTACTGCCAAAGGTTGCGCACTGCTAAAGCTTGTCTGCCACGCTGGGATGCAGTAAGAGGCGGCACCTGCAGGAAGGAGGAGACATGACAGGCGACCCAAAACTGACCAACAAGGGATTCCATTCTATGGACATCATCGTCAGGATAAAGCTGAGAGATAACCAGCTTTTCTTCAATGACCGGTGTCCGAGAAGGACTCTGCTCTGCCTTCGATCCCAATCTAGGAGATCCTGAATCCAGAGGACAGAATTCAAACTTGGAAGAAGCCTGTCTGTTGGTTAGAACACAGAATGTTTGGACCACTTGATCCTCCTCATCATTTGTAAATTCAGGATGCTGGGAGATCAAACTGCATGACATATCCAACCCAAAAGGCATGTTGGACTTTTTTCTTTCTTTTGGGTTTCTTTCACTACTAAAAAACATTTACTTTCAGTTGGGACAGGAACATGTGGCTACAAGAGGCAGTTAAGCCAACAGTTCTCATCTCTGAGATCTTGCTGGGGCAAAGACAAAAAGCTAAATGTCTATAATCCTACTGGCTTCTCACAATAGTCACTCACTTGGAGACTGCACACATAAAAACCCGAACTCTCCATGATTTCTGCAGTTTTTTTGAGACACTCTTAGGCTTGCTCTCAAAGGAGCAGAAATCTACTTTCTAGCATCTTATAAAAACTACAGGTATTTAACTGTCCCACTGCCACCTGCAAGCACATGGATTGTTTCAAAGTCTAGGTCACTCTCGAACATTGACTCTGAAGGGCTGGAGGCTACCATTTGCTGTGCTGATACACCATAGCATCATTAAGTACTCTAAAAGCTGTTACAAGTGACTTAATACAGAAAGTCAAGCCAGGTGACTGAACTACCCATCGAGAACTCTTTGTCAACAGACAGCTGAGCAGACAGCTGAGCCTTCCAGTTCAGACACATAGGTAACTGCCTAAAAGTTGGTGCTGTGAACGTCCACAACAGTATCCGGCCTCTGTTAAGTACAAAAACACTGGGGGAAACTTAAAAACTTAAGAGACTAGAGGAAGAAACAAACAGTGCTTAACTCACCCTCTTCCAAGAGAAAGCAAAACAGGCTTCTCCATCCCAATCAGAACGCGGAAAGCTTCATTGAGATTTGCATAGGTGAAGTTTTCTGCTGCATCTCCAATAACCACACAGTTTGGGTTTGCTTTATCAATCTCTGCAAATTCAGGGATGAGATCTACAGGAGGAGGAAAAATGTAAATAAATTCATAAATCCTGTATTATTTCAAATCCTGTTGGAACTGATGGGTTTGCCCCAGGTTTGTACTTCCTTTCATTCACTCCCCAACACATGAAAAAAAAGTAGTAAATCCAAGTCTGAATCAAGTGTTCTTCAGACCCCTCTACTCATGCTTTACAACAAAGAGCTAACCAAACCATTCCCTACCCTTGTCTTAGCTCATGTCACCCATGTCTCAGTGGCTCACAATACCCAAGCACCTAGGCAAACTTCTGAGTAGTTGAATAAGAATGTACAACAGCAAGGGTGACCTGCTTTCTCCATACTCAAACTCTACAGAAGAAAACACTTTAAACTTAAAACCTCCTTCATGATAGGAAAAAGACAATGGTAGCTCTTCCTCGTACAGCCTATAGGTATTCACTGCTCTGTCACAAATGCCTACATCTCTCTGGGCTGTCCCCCTACATGTCCCAGCATCTGCTGCAGCATTGTCCCACCGTCGTGCACAAGCAAGTGTGGTCTCAGGCCACGCTCCTTCAAAATGCGGCAGGCTGCTGGTGCTGGGGCAGTCACTTCAGCCACAGATATGTCAAAGCCCATGCCTTGGAGCTTCTTCACAAACTTCTCCCGGGTTGCTTGGGTTTCATTAGTGCAGAACCGCAGCTTCAGACCAGATGCTTTGATCCTGTTGAGTAAAATCAGACATGGAAAAGGAGCAGAGTATCAGATTTGCTGTCCCACTCCCAACTTGGATACTTAGAATAAAAAACGCAAAGAGGAAATGTCAGAACAGGAGCAGCATCTTTCACTGTGACCATGACACACTTTAAATATTGATTCTGGACACCACAGATGCAGCTTTCATGTGCAGGGCCCTTGCTACAGCATGGTAAGGGGACCATGTCAGCAGAGGTTATGGCCACCACAGTCCATCAGGCACATACACCAAAAAACCCAGACCCAGCTCCTTTGCTTTAAATTGGTCCATGTATGTAGACTCATATGACCTGAATGCACTGCACAGCCATGAGTACAGCAGCTATTGTGACACCACTGGCTATCAGCCTTTTAACCTGGATTTTGCCCCATCCACTTAAGGATCACCTGCTGCACTGATCTGCTGGAAGTACTTGCAAGACTTTGCACTTCTGCAGGCTCCAGGTAAGAAGCCAGCTAGTTACACTGATGCTTGTATCAATAGTGGGGTGGCTTCAATTACATTTATCACTTCATCTCTCATCAGAACACCTCTGTTGTTACTTGGTGGGTAATCCTGCAAAATAGGGTTCTTCAACTTCAATTATAAACATTAATAAATGTTTACAGGTAAATGGCTTCTTTAGGGATGAAAACATGGCCCCAGGTGCCCAGAGCCAAGGATGTGGTTCCTGTGGATCAATATTCTGCAATCTCATGCAAGCCCTCAGCTTCTGAGTGACTTGTTGACCTACTGGGCATGTCACCAAAAGGCCTTGTCTGCAGGGATGAGTTGTCGGCTACTTGGAGAACCAATGTGTCCCTAAGTGGCCATGGAAAATCCGAAGCATCGAAACAGCATCACTATTTTTATAAAAATATTTGCCAAAAGAATACCACTTAGCTCCTCAAATATATAAAAACTCTAATTTTGGTCAGTTTAGTCTAAGTTTGAACATAAATATCTTTGAGGACCTAAGGTTCCAATACATTAGTAAGTTTGGAGCTATGTTTATAAATTCATATTAAAATATTATTACTTTTCTTTATGTTAGGATGAAAAAAGACATTCCTATTAGGAGAGCTGGGAGGCTGACCTGCTGGAAAGCAGTTATGAGGAAAAAGGACTTGAAGTCCTGGTGAACAACAGGGTGACACAAGCCAACGACATGTTCTTGTGGGCAAGAAGACCAATGTCATCCTAAGATGCATCAAACAAGAGGAAGGATCTCCTCCTCTCCACTTTGCCCTGGTAAGGCCTCAACTGGAGTACTGTCCAGTTCAGGAAGGACAGGGAGCTGCTTGAGAGGGTACAGACTGGATAGGGCTGGGTGATAGGTTGGACTGGATGATCTTGGAGGTCTCTTCCAAACTAGTTGATTCTATTCTATTTATGATTAGGGAACTAGAATATGTGTCTGTAACCTCTGTACTAATTCTCAAGATAACAAAACAAGGTGGCTTCCTTTTCTAAGGAAAAATTATCCCAATCAGTTAGCACAAACACCAAAAACACCTCCAGGTGACGCAGCTGACGATGAACTTCCCACCAAAGGGTTCTTAGAAATCCTGTCCTGGCTCAGAGAGCCCCTTCTGCTTGCTAAAGCTGCACACCAGTGTCTTCTTCAATAACGAAAGTGATTCATTTCTTTCTTATTATTTGTCTTTCCTAATCATAGGTATGTGAATTATCAATTACACTTAGTGGTTAATTGCCCTTCATAAAGATAGCTTTTCTCTTTTAAATTAGGCAGTTAATATCTTGTAACTAATAGCATCCACTTGTACATTATAAATATATCTTCATTGATTGGAGCAGCAAATGTGAGATTCACTCACAAGTTAATGAAGCAATTGAGTGAAGAAGTGCAGGGTGTACCCGGGGAATAATTATTGTTAATGAATTATGATGTGACCTTCTCAGAACAATGAACAATTGGTGTCACAGTGGGATGACAGTATTCCACATCTGTTATTCAAAACACGGGCTTGGTCGCAGTTAAGCAGCACAGCGTTTTGGAGATGTAACAAAATTTAACAGAGTGTGCCATGGTTAAAGAAATCCTATTCTAAACGCAAAGTCTATCTGCACACCCTTAAGAAGAAATCATCCTGTGATTCACAACTCCTTATTCACAACATTTGTTGAGTAAGAACTTCTTTTCCGTTCCTAAAGGTCAACTAAATTTATCCAGGAACAACATTAAATAGCAAACTGTACAGACAAATGAGCAGCTTGGTGAAAAAGTGTTTTCCTATACTAGAAAATTAGCTTCCTTCTCAGAATTTTAGATGAAAAACAGAATTATGTTCTGGCTTGACCAAAGCAGCAGCAGCCTGGACACATTCTGGACTGCTTCATATCTTTATGGCCACCAGCAACTACCATCTCAACAAAGGAGTTCAGTGAATCACAGAATCACTTTGGTTGGGAAAGACCTTTAAGACCATCGAGTCTAACCATTATCTAATCCACCAAGGCTGTTGCTAAACCATGTCCCTCAGCACCACATCTCTGTGTCTTTTAAACACCTCCAGGAATGGGAATTTAACCACCTCACTGGGAAACCTGTTCCAGCATTTGAGAACCCTTTCAGTGAAGAATCTCCTTCTAATATCCAACCTACACATCCCCTGGAGTAACTTGAGGCCACCTCTTGTCCTATCACTTGTTATTAGGAAGAAGAGACCATATGTAACTTTCAGGCAGTTGTAGAGAGCAAGAAGGTCTCTCGTCAGCCTCCTTTTCTCCAGAGAAATGCTTAAGAACAAGTGAGGTCTACAAAGAATAAGGACAAGCAGGTCAGAAACTGAGAGTCCTCTGGCAAAACACGAAAAGGACCTTCAAGAATATCCTGGAACACTAAAACAAAAGAACTATCATCAAGAACTCCAGAGAAGACCTACTTCTTCCAAAATACCTTTTCAAGAAAGACACACCTGTTCCTTCAAAGTTAGCATCTCTAGAAAGCCCCTCTGCCAAATCCTTGGATGATACAGCTACATGCACAACTATACACATTCTAGGATGAATCCATCTCTTGATGCTCAGCACAGCCTGGAGGCTACCACGCATCAGCAAACAACTATTAACTCAGAGCATAAATAATTAGGGAGAGCTTTTAACAACACAGAAAAATCCTGCCTCTGCTCATGTTTACAGCAGAATTCCCCTTCATTTTTCATGGTCAGATTTTGCACCAGAAGGAACTAAGAGACACCTTGAAGGTCTCTAATGGAGGCAAGACAATCTATACAGCAAGTCAATGCTATACTGGGGGCACTGTTGCCAGAAACTGGAACTGGAAAACCTTGATTGCTGATCTGATCCAGCCATCAGTGCTCACATTTTCAGTACCTGCAGAGCAAGTTACTGCAATTCCTAGTGCTGGAAAGCATGGGGATGTTAGAAGAAGGATAAAGAACAAAATTTGTAATGTGATGTCTTGCAAGATAAAGAGCAAGAGATTAGATACCTGCAGCAAATACAGAAGAATGAGGCCACAGCAGATAAAACACACAACACAGATTTTACCAAGATCTCCAGTGTATTACAGATTTATCAGCATCTATATTACAGAGTGCAGGCACACCCAAGAGAGGCAATCAGAGCCTCAGCTGACTTCCATACATCTTGTCTGTGATAAAGATCCCACTCCAACTCCAGATCCACCAGAAATCAATCCTGATTAGAGCAGAAGCCAAGCACAGGGACAGGCAACACTGTGTTGCAGGGACTGAGCGGTCCAGAGAACTGCAGACATTCCGAGGACACCTCTTGCTCCCTACCGGGGGACACCATCAGGCTCACCATCAGATAAATCTGCTCCATTTCCAGCAGGACTGCTCACACTGCTCCCAGTGCCCATGAGCAGCAATGGGGGAACTTGGACTTCACCTCTGTGGGGGGGAACTAGGTGTGAAGAGAGCAGCTTCTGACCTTTCGGAATGTCACAAACGCTAAACTTGGCTGAAAGCATTTCTGTGGCCAAAGAAACTTGCTGAAGCCCCTTCTCGAGAGGACAGAAGAGCACAAGCAGCAGTAGAGAGCAAATGAAAAGCCTTGACAGAGCAGGCAGCAGCTGTCCAGAGAGCTGCCACAGCACACAGACACTGATTCAAAGGCACAAGTCACAAAAGAAACTTCCATGATCAAAATTTAAAGTGGACAGATGAGCATCAAACCAGCACACCAACAGGTGTTAAGGAGATTTCTTCTACACCTTACCAGAGGAGAGATTTAAGCCCACTCCAGACCAAAACAATGGCTCCGTTGCCCAAACAATCCTTAAATGTAGAAGCAGGGTACTCACCTGGCTCCAGACATGCCACGAGCACACGTACCAGGAAGAGATGAGGCTGAAGTTTTTAATTTCAGCCCTAAGCTGCCCCTCACACTATGCCAGCTCTTTGAACTGACCTTTACCTCGTTCTGCTGGAGCAGGACACGACGCTGAGTGACAATGTCCCACAATGCAATTACCGTGCGTCAGATGAGCCAGTCCCTTACAAATCACCTCGAACTTTACACATCTGCTGGCTGTCAGCATCTGCCAGATTCACTCACCCGAAAATAATGAAAAAACTCTCATTATTGCTCCATAACAGGTAAAGTGTTAGGACAATTATTAGACATCCTGACTGACCTTGTGCAAACAACCAACTGGCCTCACCAACCTTTATGGGCAGCCTTTGGGCATACAAAACACACACACAAAAAATGCTCATTCAGATGATGTAAAGGTTGTGACATCAGTGAGTGCAAAAAAAAGGGTCCTGGAATCTAGGCTAAAATCCATCCCTTCATCTTAAATTCACATTGTCTTGCACATAGCAGATGCACCTAAGGACATGGTTAGAAGGCCGAACTTCAGACTTCCCATCTTTGGACACTTTTTTGTAGAAAGTTTTTTCCTAACACAGGAGTAGAAGGAGAGTCCTGCCCACAGCCAGCAGATCCTGTGCAGATGAGGCAGGGAGACAGAAAGCAAAATCTTGGAAGATGCAACAAACCTGAGCTTGGAGACTGTCCAACACCAATTTCAAAGGGGTTTGGAAAAGCACTGGTTATGAGAATTCCACAATTGTTTTTTCATCCTGCTTTTGGATTTTTAGAGTGTTTGGGGTTTTTTAATTTAAAATAAAAGAAAGCATGCTGAGCACTGATGCTGTTTGACATTTTTGCATCAGTGAACAAATGCCAGCATGCTTCAGTGTAACCTGTCAGCACTCTACTACCATCTCAGAAACACAAGGAAATACCAGTACCAGAAAGTTATCCACCTGAGTCCAAACAACAGAGTGAAAATAGGATTCATGCAGGAATGTCTTCCTCATACCCAGTCAGGGTTAACATTTATGTATTGCCCTCTGCAAAGGCCAAAGTGATGGTACTACAGGTTAAACACCTGCTGGCAAGAGGAGATTAAAGTCAGCCAAGAAAAAAATTAGCATAACGGTCAAAAGTAGAATTGCCTAGTTCCAAGGTCAGTAAAGAAGAAAGAGTTTGAAGCGAGAATAAACTGATACCACTTCTTTGGCTGATAAAGAACCACAGTACATGATAAGGTCTTAGCCAGAATTTAGAAGTCACATCCAAACCGATAAATTAAAACGGGTTGCAACAAGGGTTTAGTGTTAGTCCTCAAGTCTGCCTAACAGAGGGTAAAATCCCAGTCAGACTAGCAAATGAGTAATTTGGCCAAGTCCAGAGAACAGCAACAAAGCTGGTGAGAGGCCTGGAACACAAACCCTATGAGCAGAGGCTGAGGAAGCTGGGGTTGTTTAGCCTGGGGGAGAGGAGGCTCAGGGGTGACCTCATTGCTGTCTACAACTACCTGAAGGGAGGTTGTAGCCAGGTGAGGGTTGGTCTCTTCTCCCAGGCAACCAGCAACAGAACAAGGGGACACAGTCTCAAGTTGTGCCTTGGGAGGTACAGGCTGGATGTTAGGAGGAAGTTCTTCCCAGAGAGAGTGATTTGCCATTGGAATGGGCTGCCCAGGAAGGTGGTGAAGTTGCCATCCTTGAAGGTGTTCAAGAAAAGACTAGATGGGGCATTTAGTGCCATGGTCTAGTTGACTGGATAGGGCTGGGTGCTAAGTTGGACTGGATGATCTTGGAGGTCTCTTCCAACCTGGTTGATTCTATGATGACAAAGTGAGGTACCAAAATCATCTGTGTCCTCAGACACTGCTGATTAGCAGACAATGGGATGTTTTTCCACTGCTCATGAAAGCTTCCCTGTCTGACTCTGCCACTGTTAGGAAGCAATTCACCTAGGAAGTGACACACTACTCTTCACAGAAGACAAAACATCTCTTGTAGCCCCTGTGATGAACGGGTGACATTCTGAAGTGTCACATTTTGTTACATTTCTGAATCGATGCAAATCCCTGGCCTGATCTTTCAGGCTTTTCCCAGGAGAACCTCCCACTGTCAGAGCAGGATGCAAACCTGAGAAAAGGATGCAAAAGGCTTTTTCAGTTCAGTGCTGGCTGAATGCAGTAAGTTCTTCTGGAGTCCAGCTGAGGAAATGCCTGTATCAGTACAGTACCTTTGCTGTGCTTCATGTGCCTTCTGCTTAAAAGTTGTATTTGTGGTAATAATGGTACTATAATTCCTCTGTAAATCTGCATCCATATTACTTCAGTAGCTATCTCAGCAGCAAGCACTTTTCATCTGTACTTTCAGCTTCTGCAATAATGCCAAGCAAAATCACTATCTCAAAAGTCTGACAGAGGCTAGCCTAAAAGGTCCTTACTGACCCTTAGCTCATTTGGTTAGTTTTACAGCATGAGGTACTTCCAGTTCCACAGAAACACTGAACTTCCCAGAGTTTTGCTTCTCAGATGCAATGAGATCACAGAACCATGGATAAAACCATACACACTCTCATGTAACAGAGCAACCTCAGCTTTCTTTCTGGTTGCTCCTTCTCTATCCCAGTGCCCAAAGCTTTCCATTCCTCAGGCTTCTGCCATCCTCATGGTATGTCCAAGCTGCTTAAATCTTGCTACGTTTGTCCCCTGATCTCCTGGTGTTTCCACTCACCGATGATCCTCAGTGAAGCCAAGCTCATTAAAACTCTCATTCTTTGGTGGTCCAGCTTCCTGCTCCACATAGCAAGGCTGGCCTGACAAATCCTTACCTAGGGCACTTTATGGCTCCACTCCCCCTTGCATTCTTGTGTCTGAAACTCATCTCTACTTAGCTGTCTCAAGAGCACAATTTCCTCTCCAGACGGCTCACCTCTCTCTATATATAGAGAGGGCAATCTGGACAGAATCCAAAGGAGGGACTGCAAAAGGGATTAAACAAAAAATAAGAGGGCATTACCTTTGAAGAGGAATGAAGCAGATTAACAGATGCATATGAAGGAGCCACAAGAAAAGAGGCCAATGTTATTTAAGGATGGGCAAGGGCGAAATAAAGAGTGTGCTATAAAACTAAAAACTCTGGAAATACCACTTTGAGACACTGACCACAAAACCTGAAAAGTCACTGAACTGCGGTTCAAAGCCAACTCATAAAGCCTCCAATGCTTTTACTCAGGTATTTCAAGCAGCCTGAATATTTTGGAGGTATAAATACTGGAAGCTGCACATCAAGACAAACATGAAGTCCCTCTTGTACTGAATCCTCTATGAAGGCTGCTTCCCTCTGATCACTGGATACAGCTGAACACCAGAATGACTGAACAGATTATCTGATACCATAAATTACATTCTACCTGTCTGAACAGAGGAAGAGTACATAACAAATTCATCTACAGATTTGTAGACAAGAATATGCCACAGCAGTGAAATCTAAAATTAAGCATTTAATAAAAATAACAAATGCTTTCAAGTGAATCTGCAGGAAGCAAGTACAAAATAGAACATAAAAGAGTTCTTTCTGGTCCATTATTTCAGTAGCAAGATGCCTTTATGAAATCATCTCTAAATATTACTCCTAGCAGTCCCAGACTTTAACCCTACTGCAGGAACTTCATCAAGGCTCCTCATCGTGTAGTGAGTGACTGACTGTTGTATCACAGCAGCACAATACCCAGTGCAACTTCCTAACAAAAATAAACTTTGGTAGACAAAATACTTTGCAACTTTCCACTTTGAAGCTATCATTAAAAAAAATAATGAACCTTGAGGATTCAGTTGGCATGAACAAGTCTGGAATATATTCACATTAAGCAAAATACTTACTTATGGACAATACAACAAATCAAACTCCAAGAGTTTTCATTCTGTGCTAAGCGCAGTTGGTTGGTTTTGCCTCTGAAGCTACTAATTATACCATTAAAATTTCAGTCAAAACCAAGTTATATTTGTCAGGTCATAGTCTTACTTTGTAGACAAACAGCAACAACTTGTAAATAATTAATTCTACCTCTCAGAAAAAGAAAGGTTTCACTTAGCCTGTTCTATAAAGAATTCTCTCTCATATGTTCTGCTTTAGAAAGTATAACACTTTTTTCCATTCAATAGCTCAAAGACCAAGCTGTGTTCCAACAAATTCATCCCCACAATTTCAGGGACACATCTCTTTGTTTGAATGAATGAATCAGCATTGCTGATCAGGAAAATGAGTATAGGTTATTAGGAAGGCAAGCTGCTCTCGGAAAACTGAGGTGATAGCTAGCGTTACTGACTAGAGTGAAGCTGTGACAACACCCAGAGGATCAATTCCTGCACCTCTTCTTGGCTCTACCACTGAAGCTACGTGACAGAAAAAGGCTGTTTAATTTTTTTTGTGTTGCAGCTGCTTCAGACACCTACCCTTCTTTGGGACTCATGGACAAGAAGTGCAAAGACAGTGAAGTGCAAATACAAGTGAATGGATATTTACACAAGAATTTTGATTGTTTATTTGAATGTCTCTCTCGAATAATAACCACTTTGCTATCCCACGTCCTGAAGGCATAAGAAGTCTTAAAACTTAGGACATCTGCACAGTGTGCTAAGCCGCACACCAGTTACCTTCTGTGACAACAAAGATTTCCTCCTCCTTGTCACACACTCACTTTCAGATGGCTCTTTGTAAGCTCACAACTGTCCCACCCGAATATCCTCACACTGAATTGCTTTACAATCCCAGTTCCGCTTGTTCTCCTTGCAATTTTCTCCTTGTTAGACTCTCCAGGTATTTAACACAACTGTCCAGCTGCTCCACAGCCTCCTTGCTCCCAAGATTTCCGTTGCTCTTTTAAAGGACTCAGTAGAAAGTTGTGCTAACAGATGCACTATCCTGGCCAAACAACAGGATGTCGTAAATGTCCAACTACTGTGTGCTTTTCATATGGATATGCTAATGGCAACACTATCAGCGCACAGCTGTAAATGCAAATAACAGAGCACAGGCTGAGCATCTTTTATGGATGTTTAACCACCTTCTGTCTTGTAAGAGACCAGCTCCTTGCTATTTGTAAGATAAAAAGTGAATAGCTCACCTCATGTCAATGCTGTGTAAATCAATTAAGACAATAATAGTGCAGTAGAGAGGCACTGTTAAGGCTGGCTCCAGAAGAAGCCTTTAAGTCACCGATGGGCTTTCTGATCTGCACTGCCAGTTAACTGCACACACTGAGAAGAGATTTTATTTATTTCTAAGGATTTTTTTTTCAAATCCACAACAAATGTATGTCATAGTAAGCTAAAGAATCAACAAATGTTAACGGTTTAGAAGTTTTAAAGGGTCATATTGTCTCATCAGGCTGCTTTTGGGTTTTCTAGTCAGACACAACTACAGTATTTGAACCTAAAGTTAACAGTAATAGTCATGGGTGGATTTAACAACATTCCTGACACCCTGGCTTCTGGGTTAAACCAAGGGTGGATACCTAAGGGGTCCTTAGGTACAGGGGACGACAGCTTGCCATGGTCCTGCCAAGTAACAAGAAAGATTTTAATCCACCTTATAATTGAGTGGAGAAAGAGGTCTGCTCTGTATGCTGTCTCACATAACATTCTTGTGAGCAAGCCCAAGAGGAGTGGGATAGGACAGCAAGATGGAACTGGTTACACAACAGAGTGCAAAGACTGGTGATCAACACTGCCAAGTCCAGCTGGAGACCTATAACTAGTGGAGTCCCACAGGGATCAGTGCTGGATCCAGTCCTGTTGAATGTCTTTATCAATAACAATGAGAGGACAGACAGACAGACAAAGCTCAGCAAATTTGCTGATGATACCAAACTGGGAGGCTCAGCTAACACACCTGAAGGCTGTGAAGCCATGCAGCGAGCCTTGGGACAGACTGGAGAGCTGGGAAGAGAGGAACCTAACGAGGTTCAACAAGGATAAGTGCAGAGTCCTGACATCTGGAAAGGAATAATAAATTGCACCAATACTGGCTAGGAGGTGATCCGCTAGAGAGCAGCCCTGTGGAGAAGGACCTGGGAGTCCTGGTGGGTAACAAGCTATCCATGGGAGAGCAATGTGCCCTTGTGACCAAGAAGGCCAATGGGATCCTGGGGTGCACTAAAAAGACTGTGTATAGCAGATCAAAGGAGGTTCTCATCCCCTCCCTCTCTGCCCTGGTAAGACCTCAGACATGGAATACTGCATCCAGTTCTGGGCTCCCTAGTTCAACAAGGACAGGGATCTACTTGAGAGAATCCAAGAGAGGGCTACAAGAACGATTAAGGGACTGGAGCACTGCCTTATGAGGAAAGGCTAAGAGACATAGGGCTTTTTAGTCTGGAGAAGAGAAGGCTGAGAGGGGATCTAATAAATGTATATACATATCTAAGGGCTGGGTGTCATGAAGGAAGGGACAGCCTCTTCTCACTTGTGCCCTGTGGTAGGACAAGGGGCAATGGATGTGAACCACAGCATAGGAAGTTCCACCTCAACATGAAGAAGAACTTCTTTACTCTAAGGGTCACAGAGCACTGGAACAGGCTGCCTAGAGAGGTTATGGACTGTCCTTCTCTAGAGACTTTCAAGACCCATCTGGATACACTCCTGTGCAACCCACGCTAGATTCTGTGGGCTGCTCTGGCAGGGTGGTTTGACTCAAGAGATCTCCAGAGGCCCCTTCCAACCCCTAACATCCTATGATCCTGTACAGCAAATACTTCTGTGGTTCATCCTTTTGGCCTCAGATTCATCAGTTCCTTTTCAGTGCATACTGAAACCTCAGTAAAATGTACCCAAGACATAGGTACATTTGTAGCAAATAAAGCATTTCCAGCTGTAATACTTAATATTTCTTCACAAATTCTACCAACTTGGATGGTGACTACTGCCACTTTCCTCAAGAGATTCTCTATGGCACTGGGAAATGTGTAACTAAATGTCATCTTGGTCAGGATGTTTCAGTGTCCATAAGCTTCTATGGTCATCTTTCTGCTCCATCCAACTCTACTGCTAGCTAAAAACAAACAAGAGAACCTCCCTCCTGCAGGTATCACAACTATAAATCAGGCCAAATTCTGCTGGCAGAAATTACATTCCTACTCTATCAAACACTAACTCAACCACATAGCAGAATCTGGCTAAAACAAAGAAAAATAAAGCAGCAAATTACAGTTTTAAGAGGTTGAAATG
This sequence comes from Tricholaema leucomelas, assembly GCA_013400475.1. Classification (NCBI taxonomy): domain Eukaryota; kingdom Metazoa; phylum Chordata; class Aves; order Piciformes; family Lybiidae; genus Tricholaema lacrymosa; species Tricholaema leucomelas. Next base: position 859,788 of record WAAF01012968.1, read on the forward strand.
GCTTCAGTCATATGAAGCCAACCACAAATTAAAATGTTTGCTTATGATTTTTATTGGTGTGTACTGTATGTTGTTACACAAAGTTAATTGCTGTAATGGTGTGGGAGATGATGCAGCAAGACAAGCTGAAGACAACAGGTCAGCTGTCATGCTCTGAGTCCGTATCTGTAGTATATGAATTATCAAAATGTTATTTAGAACTCCTATTGGACATTTATCTGCACTAAAAGACTTTAGACATCTCTTTTAGCAAAAGCTCATATCAATTTGAATTAAAGTTCTTAGTTATCTGCAATTATGACTTTTTAATTGATACAGAAATGAATTAATAAAGAGCTGCTTTTAGCTTTAATCCATCTGCTTGAAACCAGTGAGTTGTATGATGACGCAGACACAAATATTAATGACCAACTGGCAACTGGATAATGAGTCAAAGATTTCAGAAGGCATGAGCTAGAACAATTACCAACCTAATAGGCAGATAGAATCATACAATCAGTCAGGGTTGGAAGGGACCAAAAGGATCATCTAGTTCCAGATAAATAAGGCTACTTAACCTTACCCAAGATAAATTACTATTCTTTACCACTTACACAGAATGAGCTGAACAAAATGTTTTGGGTTTTCTTCCTTCCTGCCACTTCTCCTGCTTTCCCAGATTTCCACAGCTACAACCACTGCTTCTCCATTGCTCATTGATATAAAACTCTTCAGAGCCCATACATGCTAAAACAACCACTGTGTTCCCAGCACACTCCCTGGGAAATAAGCCTGGTGCATAGAGCTGCAGAGAATCCCCATGACAGCCCACAAAGTGGTGCAGCATCGTGGACATGGCGTGGCATGCACTGGCACCATGCAGTCCTCTACTAATGCTCACCAGACCCTGTACAAATGAGATCAACTTCTCCTAAGAAGCCTCTTGCTGCATTCAAACACTCCTCAAATACCCCTGCAAACCCCTCCAGGTCAGATAGGCAGAGAGGTTGTATTAGCTGCTGCACTGCAGAAACCTCCAACAAGAAACAAGGGCTCAACTATCTCTGATATTTCAAGAGAAAGCCTATAATATCTTACATTTAGCCCATTCTGACCTCACCCTCCATTTGCTTTGCTGATTCACCTTTGCTTCTTAATCCCTCTTGGCCGAACCTCCATTCTTCCTTGGGACTGGGGTAAGGTTGAGAAGGGTAGGGGAAGGGTGAGGGGGTGGTTGAGAGCCCCTCCTGGGGACTCAGGTTTCTGGGAGGGGAGCTGTGTTTCTGTATTACTTTTACCTTGCATATTTCTGTATATATATCTGTATATACTGTAAATATCTGCTTGTAAATTGTGACAGCTGTAATATAAGCTTCATTCAAATTTCCAGAGCCAGCTGAGTCTAGTCTGGGTGATTTCTAAAAGTGTGTGGGGCAGGGGATACCCAAACCATCACATATATGCTGCATAAAAACTCAGCACAAGCAGCAGAAAGTGCCAATTGCCAAGAAATGAGAGGAGGTTTTAAGATTCCTTCTCAGTGCACACATCAGGTTTCCTCCTCCTATTCTATTTCAAGAATCATAGAATCAACCAGGTTGGAAAAGACCTCTCATGAAGAGCAGAATGCTCTTCTTCACCAACAGACTGGCTGGTGAAGGCTTCAGCTCCAGTCTCAATGGGAAGCAATATTATCAGGACAATCTGAGCCAGATACAAAGGAAAGCCTGGGAGGTTTAACTCTGGCAGAGGCCATCCCAGCATTGCCTGCCCCTTTGCAGTCAGTAACCAAGCTTCTCTATGCACCCAGAAAAAAAAAAAAAAAACAAAACAAACACAAAAACACTTTAATTTTGCTACAAGCCTTTTCTCTTTGGATCTCTCTTGAATCCTGAGCCTATAGCATCGCTACAGAAAAGCAAGAGAACAGAAACCATGCTGAAATATTGCATAAAGGGGACTTGGGGAATGGAAACAGAAATCATACACAACCTCTTGGAAAAAAATCATGTACCACAATGCAATGTCTCTATAAAAGCAAGTTTTCCCTTTGCCTAATCTCACTGAATGCGCTTGGAATGCAGCTCTCTCAGTGGCCATTTTTGGCATTTGTAGTTCTCCCTGGCCGGCCGAGCACCACAAATAGGCCAAGAGCCTCAATAAGCCTTAAACCTGCTTTCTGACAGTGCTGGAAGCTCTTGTGCAGTAGTTAAAAGTAGACAATTCACCCAAAGACACTTTAAGTAGCCATTACGTGTATTTCAAGATAGATGGAAAAATATATGATCTTTAAAAAACTAAAAGCAGCAAAGATTTACTTTATTACAAGTACACTTGCATCTTCTCCAGTTCTGCTTTTCCCATGATGGTTCCACCAAAATTCAGGCACATATTTAAATAAACATGTGATTGATTTTTGTGATTTCAATATGTGCTTCAGCTCAATAAAACACCACTAGGGTGGCCCCAGAGGATAGAGGCTGTAGAGGTGTTCACCAAGCAGGCTGTCAATGTTTCACATAGGTTGGGTGTTTGAACATTCAAAACATTTCAAGTGGGGAAGATGCAGCAGCACTTGCCACCAAAAGAGACCTGGACTTCCTAGTGCATGTTAGTAAAACACCACTTAGGGCCAAAAGGCTCTTTCAGAAACCCACTAACTTCTCCAGTGAGGCAGAGCCACGAATCAATACTTATGTTTAAACAAAGATGGCCCTGAGGCCATTGCTTTCACCCAGCTCCATCTTGCTTCACTGGTCAAGCAGGGCAAACACAGACACACTGACAAGTCAATCCAGTTACTTAAGTTAAATATCTCTGGAGAAAAGGACGCTAAGGAAAGACCTCGTGCTCTACAACTGCTTGAAAGGAGGTTGTAGGAAAGTGGGAATCAGCCTCTTCTCCCTTGTAGTAACTGATAGTAAAACAGGAACTGGCCTCAAGTTGCTCCAGGGTAGGTTTAGGTTGGATAATAGAGGGAACTTCTCAGCTGCAAGGCTTCTCAAACACTGGAACAGGCTCCCCAGGGAGGTGGTTGAATACCTATCCCTGGATGTCTTCAAAAGACAGAGAAGACAGAGAGATGTGGTGCTGAGGGACATGGTTTAGCAACCAGCATTAGGAGACTTAAATAATGGTTGTACTTGATGGTCTTAAAGGTCTTTCCCAATCAAAACGATTTTGTGATTCTATAAATTAAACCACTGTCTCTTTAGCAGTGGTTACTTGACCAACACATTAATTGTATTGCATTACCTGGTTGAAAATAACATTTATTATCTCTAGGGGCTGGTAACTTGCCATGGCAATACTTTGCTTTTGAGTTGCATCTAAGCTGGACAATCATTAAGTGCAGCACCACAATTCTCTGTTTCTTTTGGGTGACAAGTTCTCTGCGAGAAGTCCCCGCTCATTTGACAACAGAGCCAGTAAGTTCACAGAAGCACCATGCCAGTCTGGGCAACAGTCTAAAAATCCCCACCTCTTACACACTGCCCACTCCTGCTACACATGCAGCAATAACAGTAAATACAAAGTCAAGTTACGATTCTATGTGATCTGCCCGCGCTGCTCCAGGCTCCTTTCCCTGCCACTCCAGGAAACCCAGATCCCCAAACTCTGAGGATTCCCTTACAGCTTAAATACACCTAAAAAAATACCAAAGTGAGCAAAAATAAGCCTGGAAAAAAATACCAAGATGAACCAAAATGTTCCAAGTTTTGCTGTCCTGTCCCAATCAACGTAGCACAGCAAACTGGGGTGGCCGAGCAGCCGGAATAGATGCAACCCGATCCTTGCTTGCCTTTGGATGAGCCTCCACAGCACAGGGCCAGACTCGTAGTGCATGTTTTGGGGTGCTAAGCCTACACTGCCGTGTCCTGAGGTGCACCCTCCCATACACCCCAGCCCCGGCCAGCTCACTCCACTGGCTCCTCCTCGACCTCGACCTCCTCCTCCTCCTTCCTCGGAGCACAGAGATCGGACCCGGGCCGACCCATTCTCCACCGATTCCCCGACACTCACCTGCGCACCGCCTCCACCGAGCCGGCGATGGGCACCCCGCCATCTCCACCGCTGTCGTAAAGAACCCCACTGACATCCAGCAACAGCCCCCGCACCGCCCGCGCCCAAACCGCCATTTCAGCCCCCAGCCCGGCCCAGCCCCGCCGCGGGTGCTGCTGGGACACGGAGTCCGGGGAGGGCGGCATGGCGCGGGGCTAGCGCTTGCGCAGCTCCTGCCATCACCGCCCCGTCCCGCCCTGCATTTGGTAGCAGCTTGCTGAGCAGGTGCACGCCCAGTCCGAATGTGGTCTTCCCACGCGGTCGTGGTGGCGTCTTCGACAGCGGAATCGTAGAACGGTTTGGGTGGCAAGGGGCTTTAAAGATCGTCTAGTTCCAATTGCTTGCCATGGGCAGGGACACCTTCCACTGACCAGGTTGCTCAAAAGCTCGTCCAGCCTGATTTTAAACATCCAGGGATGAGGCATCCACTTCTCTGGGCAACCCGTTCCAGTACCTCACCGGCCTCATAGTAAAGAATTTCTTCCTAATGTCCACTCTAAATCTACCCTGCTCTAGTTTAAAACCATTGCCCCTTGTCCTAGCACTACAGGCCCTTATGACAAGTCCACAGGTCCTGATAACAAGTCCTTCTCCAGCTTTGCTGTACCCACCTTCAGGTACTGAAGGCCTCTATAAGGTCTCTCCAGAGCCTTCTGCAGGCTGAACAGACCCAACGCACTCAGCCTGTCCTTGTAGGAAGAAGTGCCTGGGTCTCCATCCACCTGCCCAAAGATAGATACCTCCATAGATAGAGCCAGCAGCATCTGGGCTGCCCAGGCTGACAGCCCAGGGGTGCTGTGTTTGCCACGCTGGCAAACAGGACTGCCAAAGGTGAACAGGCCAGAAAACATCAATGATAATGAAACAGCAGCCAGTGAATGCCTGGGCTCCTTCCCTCTTCCACAACAAACTCCCTCAGATCTTGTGTCACTGGGGAAAAACTTCAATTTATGAACTATACACACCACCTGAGTCTGATGCTGATCAAAGTAAAGGCAGTATACATGTTTCTTTCAAAATGTATTTTAAACAATTATCACTATTGCCACTTCTGGAAGAGCTCCAGACCCTTAGTCATAACTTTGCAAGAGCACCCTGAGTCCTGCTTTCAAAGAATCAAAGAGCACATCATCCCAGCAAGATGAGGTGTTGGAGGGGACCTCTAGAAATCATGTAGTCCAATCCCCTCTCCTAAAACAGAGTCACCCACAGCAGGCTGCCCAAGACACAATGTCCAGGAGGGTTTGGAATGTGTCCAGAGAAGGAGATTCCACAAGCTCTCTGGGCAGCCTGCTCCGTGAGTCTGTCACCCTCACAGGAAAGGCATTTTTTGTTGTGTTCAGATAGAACCTCCTGTGTTCCATGTTGTGCCTGTTGCCCCTTGTCCTGTTGCTAGGCCTCACTGAAGTGTCTGGCCCCATCCTCTTACACCTGCCTTTTATTGATAAATACTGAAATCCTCTCTCAGTCTTCTCCAGGTTAGGTAGTTCCAGGTCTCTCAGCCAGTCCTTATGAGAGATGCTCCAGTCTCCTCACTAGACTTTTCTGAAGCTGTGAGAATCTCAGTGTGCTTCCATCCTGCATTTTCCCTTGGGAACAGAAACACTGTGGGACGGTTACCCAGCTGAGGGCAGATTCCTGCACTGCTCCTTCAGCAGGTGCAGAACTTTGGTTTGCCATGCACCCCATATCACATCCTGTACTGACCTGGCTGTTTCTGCATGCCTGCAAGAACTGGAGTTAGACAGGATTTGGTTCTTAGGTAACAAGGTGCTGATCCACATAGCCTCCTGAGACTGATGTCAGCACAGCCAGAATGCTGACAGGGCTGTGCCCTGCCTCGATGGTATCTTTTTGTACATGCCCAGAGCTCCATATAGACAATCAAGAAAAATCTGATGCCTTGTCATATAAAGAATTGAACTATCTCCTCTGTTTACTAGCATGGATAAGATTTTATCAGTGGTGTTCCAGCTTTACAGATAATATTGTTTTCTCCCTCAATAAAGTCCAAATACTTTCTTATTGCTAGTACTATCGATAGCGTGCCACAGCTCTAGAATGTATAAGAAGCTGTGGTAGAATTACAGTCCACTTTGTTTTAAGAAAAGTAGGGGAGCCTTGGCAGCATTGATTTGCATCACCGCTCCTGGAATAGCCTCTGGCTTCTCCTTAAAGATAATATCTAAACCCTGAAATTCATTAAATAGACCCAGAAATGGATCAGGTTATTTAAAACAACATCACTAATGGTGCAATATCTCAGCTGTCTCCACTGATAGTGAACATTGTCTTGGATAGTGTTATCAGCCCAAGACACCCGCTATGAATATTGATCCACAGCTTGTTACAGCCATCACTTGCCGTCAGGACAGGTCAGGGTTGAAACCCACCTAGCATCAAAGCAATTTAAAGACAGCACTTGGGTTGAATTTTAATGCTTGAGCTGGGAAATGGACCAACTTCAAACAGATTGCAAAAACTAACCCATGAACATCTGCTTTCTCATGTGTGCTTTTTGACACACATATATGTCTGTAGGTTGTGTTCAACCAAAGATATTCGAAGACATCTGCTGGCTCACAGATTCATCTCAATGATACAATTTACCTTTTCAGCTCCTGCAGACACAACTCAGACTGAAGTATTTGTAATCTTACACATATTAGATTTTTTTTTCCTTTCAGTATTAAAAAAACCACTGGTGCTGCCAAGACTCATGAGAACAACTGGAACAGGGAACAATGCACTTATTTTACATATGACAATATTTTTGATTTTTCCAAGTAGCTTGAAACTAATGCTATGCCACAAAAAGAACCTTGTTTTGAAATATTAACAGTATTTGCACTAAGACTTTGCATCCATTTTCTTTATTTGATTTCACTTTCAAAGCAAACTATCCAGCACCCACTCCTCTCCCTTTCCTTCTCCTTCTTCTAAACCTCAAGGAGCATCAAATACAGAAGCAATATTTACCTGGCATACATCAGTGCTTTCCAATTCATCGTTGCTTTCATTTTCATACAGGGGGTATCCCCAAAACTAAGCTTTTTCCTTCTGTAGCTTAGTATACGATCCTCAAGACACAGCTCCCTTCTCTTCTACATGTGTGGGATTCTGTACTAGAGCCCAGTGCCAAATGGGTTCTTGGATGCTGCCACCACATAATTAACAATAACAATTACTTTAAATCACTTCACCCTGCACATCTTCATCTCATCTTCCTGCTCTCCTGTTATCTTTAGGCCTATGTCTTTTCAGTGGTACATAGAAAGCCCAGTTCTGCTGAGGCTGAGACACCTGTGAAGGGGAGGAGGATGGTTGTGGTCTACACCTCTTCCTAGGAACAAAGGCAGTTGGAGTAGCCCCTTCAGTCATCTACCTCTCAGCCTGATTCACAGCACCAACACTAAGAAGTGGGAAAAGGCTCCTCCTACCCAGACACGGATGTACATAAATCCATTGCTAGCAAGTTTTTAATAAGCATGGTTGGCTAAGAGTGGTCATGGACATGACACTGTTGCAGGGTAGAGCCAAGCCTGCTTTTCTAGTTATAGATATGTCTATCTAGTCTGTCCTGCTTACAGATAGACCATAAAGTGTTTTCACTAAAGGCAGATTCTCCCCCAGTACAGGCATGCCTTGGTTTCCCTGCCTGGGAATATTGTGAATGCAAAGGAGTGAGTTCCAGGAGTTAGGGCCAGCCCTTGGCCCAGTGTGGGATAAACCAGGCTGGCACTGAACAACCAAAATGAGAAGCTGCTTTTTCCTTCCTCTGGACCACACAGTTGTGAATGTCTGAAACAGCTGATGGCAGAAAAAACACCTCAAGCTTGGAGCCTGCTTGGTGCAGTATAGGACCATGGAATAATTTAGGTTGAAAAAGACCTTTAGTATCATGGAGTTCAACTGCTAACACTGCCAGGTCACCACTAAACCATGTCCCTCAGCATCACATCTCCACAGCTTTTTAATCTGTCCAGTGATAGGGACTCCATCACTGCCCTGGGCAGCCTGTTTCAGGGCTTGACAAGCCTTTTGGTGAAGAAATTTTTCCTAATGTCCAACCTAAACCTCCCCTGGTACAACTTAAAGGTATCTCCTCTTGGCCTATCACTTGTTACTTGGAAGAAAAGACCAACCCCACCAAGCTCTAACCTCCTTTCAGGTAGCTATCGAGAGCTCAATTAGCAAGGTGCAGGAGCCATCCCTCCTCTCTGGGTTCCTATGAGACGCTAAGTTCACCTTGCTGGCCCACCACCGACCCTAGGGAGCTGCAGGTGAGTTAGCGGAGGATGGCAAAAGGACAGAGGCAGCTGGGGGTTCTGAGACACGCTGGGGAAGATTCCTCTCACCTCGCTGTGCATCCCCCCAGCCCAACAACTCGGGGCAGGTAACGGGAAAGCCCCGTCGCCAGGAGGATGGGATGCAGGGATGCATGGATGGACGGAGCCAGCGCGGCGGGGAGGGGGGGCGCAGGGGCGGCGTGCCAATGGCTGCGCTGCCCCCTCCTCTGCCCCCACCCCGCCGCCGGCCCCTCCGCCCTCCTCGCCCGATCCTCCTCCCCACCGCTCACTCAGTGCCGCCAGCACCGAGGCGTGCGGCTCGGGAGGCGGCCCGGCTTGGTGCCCCGGTGCAGTCCCCTCCGCCGGCTCCGCGCTGGGAGCCAGCAGGTCTCCGAGAAGCGCGGAGGGGTGGGGAATGCCGGAATGCCCGGACCGCGGGGCCAAAGCGGCCCCCATCCATCATAAAATCTCCTTCTCCATCTTAGACATCCTGGATCCCCAGAAATTCAGCAGGAGACGCGAACCGACCGCCGGGAGCTGGGGCAGCGCACCCGGCTCGGGCGAGCGGGAGAAAAGTTTGGGAAGAGTTGAAGTAGGAAAAGACGCTGCAGCTACCGGCAGCGCGAGGAATAAACTAGAGGCACATGGTAGGAACGCGCTCGAGTTTCTCCGGCCGGCGCTGGCGGGGCGAGCAAGTGGAGGCGGCGGTAGATTGGGACAGCCCCCTTCGCCTCGGCCCCCCGATTCCGGCGGGGCGTGCTCCCTGTGCGGGGCTCTCGCTGGAAGATGGAACGGGCATCGCGGGAGCAGGGGAGGGCTGGAGCCGTGTTTAAATCTCCATAATGAGAAGGGAAAAGTTCGGCGTCCATTCTCAACCCCGTTTCCCGGCGTGCGGGCCATCCTCTGCCTCCTGAGCACTACGGGGCATCCTCAAGGCTGTCCCATCCCGGCCCCGGTCATCGCTCCCCGTGTTTTTCCCCCAGCACGGCGGTCCCCGGGAGCGTCTTTGCCCGGAGCGGGAGGGGTCGGCTGCCCCGGCCCCCCTGGCTGGCCCTGACCGGCAGCGGGACGGCGGGCTGGGTAATTGCTCAGCCCGTCCCCATCGGAGGATGCCTTAGCTCCCAGTGATCGATATCCTATTACCGACTCCCGCCTATCTCCTGCCCGCAGCTTGCAGGTGCCCACTTCAAGCCTCCTTCCCCCGGCCTGATCCTAATATTGTTCGATTAAAACTTACCTTTAATAGATGACATCTATCGACCCGTCCCTCGCAAATCTGAAACTCCATTAGCGCGGGGATGGGGAGGAAAGGAGGGGGATTTATTTCGCTTCAGAAGGGGACTTTAATAACTTCTTTTTTAATTGGTAAGAAATCCATATCGACGCCTCCTCCCTTCCAGCCGCAGATACGATGCCAGAGCAGGGAGTGCGAAGGTTTTTTTTCCCCTTCCTCTTCATTTTATTTTAATGATTGTCCTTATTTTGTCACGTTTCGGGAAGTGATAGAGGAAAGGATTTTGCAGAGGTGGCGGGTGTCTCGGTGCTGGCCAAGGGATGTGGGGATGTTGGTCAAGAAGAGCCGGAGCTTGGGGGGGTGGCAGGCGACTCGGCACTAGGCAAGGGGAGGGTGCTCCTCGGCACGACCCCTAAACCTGACACCCTTGCCATATCCCCGTAGATCCGCACTCCCCAGCAGAGAGCAACGCCGAGGGAGCGGGGCAGGAGCACGACGAGGAGGGACCGCCGGGGGACGCGACAGAGGGTAGTGACAGGACCCAGTCCACAGCTCCTCCCGGTCCGGAGGAACCGGTCTCACCGCGGGGCACCCGGCGGCGGCGGGCCGAAGCGGGGTGCAGCAAGCCGCGGCGGGCCCGAACAGCCTTCACCTACGAGCAGCTGGTGGCCCTGGAGAACAAGTTCCGGGCCACACGGTACCTGTCGGTCTGCGAGCGCCTCAGCCTGGCGCTGTCCCTCAGCCTCACCGAGACGCAAGTGAAGATCTGGTTCCAGAACCGACGCACCAAGTGGAAAAAGCAGCACCCGGGCGCCGACGGGGCGGCCCCCGCCGCATCCCCCTCCACGGCAGCAGCTGCGGGCAGCGGCAGCTCCAGCCCGCCGGGCCCGGGCTCTCTGCCCTTCCAGACTTTCCCATCATACGCCGCCACCAACGTCCTCGTCCCGCCCGCCGCTCCCTTCCCGCTGAGCGGGGGCCCCTTCGCGCCATTTCTCGGCCCCGCGTATCTCGGCCCTTTCTATGCCCCGCACCTCTGAGGGGACAGAGCAGGGCATAAGGCTTTGCTTCTGGTGGTTGCATGGCGATTTTGGTGTCACAAAGCTGATTTTGAATAGGCGTCAAGGCAGCATGTTAAAGGTACTGGTGAAGACGAAAAACCTGCTATAACCGGTGGATTTTATTAACACATTCGAGATGTAATTACAAGCATTTGAGACACGAAAAGTAACTCTCTTTACACATCCCTGACACTAATTCCCTCCAGATTCCTCTCCAAGTTTCGTTATAAAACACTCCTAGTTACTGTTTGACTTGCCAGCACATGTCCCAAACCTCGAGAGCCTGGGAGCTGTGGCTCTCATCACTACTGCTGTTCTGATGCTGATGAGGATCCACACAGCCATTTCAAATCCCAGAGACATTCGTCAAAGAATACCTCTCCAGGCTCTCAATTTGCTCATGGGTCTTCGTTGTGCTCTGTTTGACCTACATTCTAGCACTGTTTATGACATCTGGCCTGAAAACGGCAAGCTGTGTGTCTTTGGTCCCTGTCTGGAAGAAGGGTTTTATCTGAGGCGATGTAGGAAAACTGTAGCTCTGCATCATCAGGTGATGAGCAGAAGGTCTCCCTGGTCTGTGGGAAGGTGTCCAGTTGCTGCTAACATACACTGCTGCTAACTCTGCCTGCCTTTTCAGTTCATCTCCTGTGACTTTAAGGTTTGGGATGAGATGTCTAAAGATGGTTCTTCTTGCAGAGAACAGTTGTTCATGTAATAACACAGCACTGAGCGCCCAATGAGGCAGAAAACATAAATCGGAGAAAGTGATTACATTATTCATTTCTCTAAAAATGAGGCGTTTGTGGTTGAAAATAAGTAAAAGGCAGAATTTCCAGCATGCCCGGGCCTATTTTCCATAACAGAGAAACACATGCTATTTGTGCTCTGCTTTTTGGAGCATTTGTTAGAAAGGAAAAAATCACATTTCATCTTCATTCTTACAGGCACCGGAATGAAAAGGAATTTTAGCTGGGGGCTCATCTATCCCCACACGGATGGGAAGTAATTGGTTTAAAACAATCTATCTTAGGCAGTTGTACAAATTGTTACAACATGCTGTTGAAGGCTGAATCCTCTCGGTCTCCTGTGATGCTTTAAAATATACATTGGCTCTCCAACCAAAAAAATTAGCTCGTAAATCCTACCTAGCTCTTCTTGTGTTTGTCTAAATAAAAAAGGGGTTTAAATTATTCCACGTTTAATTGGTTTTTGTACTTGGATGAAGCAGCATTTGCTTCATGGACTGGTGTGTGGACCTCATCAGTGTCCTGTGCAGGTGCTTGCAGTTGTCTTTCCATGCTGGAGAGAAAGGATTTGGTCTCTTCTCAATTAATCACACAGCTGTTAATAAAACACGAGGTTCACCTCAGGTCATGGTTTTGGAATTCATAACTGCTGTGTGAATGTATTTACCCGCAGATTAATTAAAGTAAGTATTTTAGTCTAATTTGAGTTACAAAAGATGGGGTCATTACAGACACTCAGCACACATTCAGAGCTGCCTTGTTTTCTGGCCACTGAATCAACACTCCTGGGTGTCTGAGCCATCGGGGATGGAGCACTGCTAACACACCATCTCTCCACTGCTGGCTGCCTGAAGTCAGTTAAGAGCTCAGACCCCACACAAAGAGAAAGATGTTCCAGTCAGCTTGGCTAGACCACTTCCCTGCCTCAGGTTAGGACTAACTGGACCTAAATCCTCTTGACCTATTTGTGGCCTCCCAGTTGTGACTGTCAGCGCCGTGCATGCCAAAAACATCTTGATTTCATTTGGCTGTCACTCTAAAATGCTCTCAGAGCATTAAATGGTTGGTCACCTGCAGAGCACTGAAATCTCTGTTGGAGAAGCTGACTGGTGCCCTTCATCTGAGTAGTTATTTTCCTTAACAAGTGTAAAGTAGCAAAAATCAGGGAATGTTACAAATCAAAGCAACACAAATAGTGTAAATTGCCTCCTCTGAGATGTGGTTCTGCTGCTGTTCATGACCCTTTTCAAGGCTCTTTGTTTGACAGCAATTCTGCCTTTGGCAAAGCTATGTTAGCTTTATAGGAGATCTGAATACTTGATTCTCATGCCAGAAACACCACTCCTTTTCCTCCACCACTCCATTTAGTTGCTTCTATAGCCTAGAATCACAAACATGTTTTACCGTTACTTTCAGAGAGGTCACAGTTTCCACTTCACATGGCTCACACCTCTGTGCAGTACTGAAGGGTAATCTGTAGTGACAGGACTGCAGATTTTCCAGCACTGATCATAGGCCTCCAAAGCTATCCTGGTGAAATACTTCCAATCCCTTCAGACAGAGCCTTCCCCTCCTGCTCTGTTGAGGGGACAGCTCCTTGGGAGGGCAATTTTCTCCTCTGCTCTTATGAGACCACCTGGACCACTGCATCCAGGTCTGGTGCCCAGTATAAGAAGGACATCAAACTGTTGGAGTGGGTACAGAAGATGATCAGAGGGATGGAACACCTCTGTGGGGACAGGCTGCAAGAATTGAGGCTGCTCAGCCTGGTGAAAAGACTCTGGAGAGACCTTATAGTAGCCTTTTGGTACCTGAAAGGGGCCTGCAAGAAACTCAGGGAGTGACTTTTAAAAGAGCTTGTAGTGATAGGATGAGAGAGAATGGACTGAGGCTTGAGGAGGGCAGATTTAGACTGGGTATTAGAAAAAAAAAATTAACAGTACAGGTGGTGAGACAACAGAACAGGTTGCCCAGGGGGATTGTAGATGCACCCTCCCTGGAGGTGCTCAAAGCCTCATGTTGGATAAGGCCTTAAGCAACCTGGTCTAGTGGAGGGTGTCCCTGCCAGTGCCAGGGGGTTGGCAGGTCTACATTTAGTTTAAAACCACCACCCCTTGTCCTGTCACAACAGGTCCTGCTAAAAAGTCTGTCTCCATGTTTCTCATAGGCCCCCTTCAAGTACTGTAAGGTACCTACTCTTGGGCTACTCAGGCCCTTTTTATTGTATCTCATTTCTCTGGCTTGTTCTGTACCATGTTCAGAAAGTCAAGATACCCAACAGCTGAACTATTAAATGCCTCATCAGCTCACTAAGTGATTGGGTGACTGGGGAATGATTAAGAAGCATTCTTTTGGTCCCATACTCTGGTTAGGAATGCGATCGAAGTCTGGTTTTCAGCAGCTTTACAGCTCACAAGCAGACTAGACGGCTAGCAAAATATTTGGTGGGTGAGATCCTCCTGAAGAAAAATTGATAATAGGGCTCTTGCATCACTGGAGCTGAACACATTCTTTTCCAGTATGAGTCCATATCAGCTAAAGTCACCTTGAAGAGATCTTTACAGCACTTTCTTGACATGAAAAACTCATGTTCCAGGCCCTACTTCTGACAGTGGACTCAGCAGAAGTTGCTGAGAAGACGATGATGTGTACATCTCAGTTAAACTTCTCCTGACACAACTTGAAAATGTTTCCTCTTGTGCTTGTCCTATTGCTTGTTACCTGGGAGGGAGGAGAGACTGCTGCCGTCCTGGATCAAACATCCTTTCGGGGAGCTGTAGAGAGTAAGAAGGCCTTCCTTCAGCCTTCTTAGCCTGGAGAAAAGTTTGAAGTCCTGAATAGAGAAGTTCAGGAATGAACAGCATGTCATCTCGAGGTAATGGCAAGTGGCAAATGATTCAATAGGTCACCCTGCTAATCTTTCACTGCCGTGATGCCAACATAAGTCTGACTTGTTCGAGGCATTAAGTAAGTTCTTCAGTTTCAGCTGACAATAGCCCTTAGCAGATGAACGCTCACCATTTAGCAAGATTAGCAATCTTTGTCACAGCAGTGTGAGACACTTGAACAGCAGGGCTGGTGGGAAGGTGCCATAGAAGGACTCTGAGGATTTTTCTAGCTTCTGAGATAAAGTGTATCCAGATGTTCAGTGCTCAATCTTGAGATTAACCAAACTGACAAGATCTTTATTCTTATTACAGAGTTAGACATATTTATGTTCATTTTCTGCGTACTCTCATGACAGTTATAGCTGCCATCTGTGTGAAATTTTGAAAGTATGGAGAGGAGGTGAAGTTGTTGTCTTTTCCAGAAATCACTGATAAAATCCAGGAACAAAGAATGGAAGTTAGGAAGTGGAAAGTCTGCAGGATACAAATCAAAATGCATTTGTACCAGGAAGAAGCAAACTCACATACAAGGCACTCGAAAGCCTGAAATTCAACCTGACTTAATTTGACTCCAATTTAATTTGGATTTCATTTTACCAGTTCTGATTTTTATGCTAGAATATGTCATTTATCAGGGTCCTGTGGATTCTCAAGAGTTCTGCTGTCACAGTTCTCACACTTGGCTTCTGCTGCTGCTGGAACTACAGGTACACTAACAGTCAGAACTAGACTGTACATACAGAAGTAGAACTAGTTGCATGTCACAACTAGAGCAAAATCTATAATTAGTCACTAGGAAGCTCTTTTCATCTCTTTTAGTACATCTGAAAGTTGTGTATTCTTGGTAGAGTGATGCCCACCAGAAATGTACATAGAAAAGCTCTTTCAATTAATGAACTACAAGGTCTACTACAAGCTACTACAAGAGCTTATAATTCACCTTTAAATCTAGGTTTCATATACAAATAAAATGTTCTATCTCCTTTGTGGAAGGATCTGTATAAACAAAGCTGCAAAGGAAAACAACCCAACAGAAGTTCAGACATTGGAAACAATGCCTAAGAGAAGACCATAACTTCAACTATTTTGATTTCCTAATTCAGTTATCCATGCTGTCATCTAACAGAATATCACTGAAATTGTTGCAAAATAGGACAACATACAAATCAAGGAGGATAAGTATTAACCATAGGTCAGGGTTTATATTGCAGTAGAAATATCAGCTCTAAGGGTTGTTCATGATGCTTTTGAGTTAACCAACATCCACCCAGTCAAACAGCACTATCATGAGTGGGTCATGCTATGCTTTGCCAAACTATCTTGAAATATATGAGCTAAAAGAGACATCTTTAAGTGAACTTGAGAGGCAGATACGCTTTGCATGCATTAATTTGTTGTTTCTATGTTCTGACTCAATGCACTGTAAAACATTCTAGCTGTGCTGCAGGAAAAAACTAAAGTTTCTTGTCCTGCAAGAAATGTCTTAATGTAGAATTCTACTGTCAGTAAATGACTAGAAGAACACAAACGTGGGCCATGCAAAGACGTTCTCTATAGAAGGCACTATAAAACATCTGCCCAGACTTCAGCTCTCATTGATGAAAACGAAAGACTGACATGTACAAGTAGAAGCTTCTTGAAGTCATAAAATCATTGAATGGTTTGGGTTGGAAGGGATCTTAAAGATCTAGTTTCATCCCCTCTGGCCTGGGCAGGGACAGCTCCTACTAGATCAGGTTGCTCAAGGTCCCATCCAACTTGGCTTTGAATGCTTCCAGGGTTGGAGCCTCTGCAACTTTTCTGGGCAACTTGTTCCCATGCTTTACCACCCTCATGGGGAAGAATTTCTTCCTAATATCTAAGTCACCCATCTATCCATCAGTATCTTATCACCATAGTAATAAAGCACCTTCTTCTTCTTGGGGCTTTTCCAGAGGTTTTCTGCCACAGAAAAGTCTTACCCCTGGGTAGGTTTGGTAATATAGCAGACACAACAGGAAAACAAATGAAATGTCACATGGCCTGTGTCCCCTCATTCACATGTACATGTGCTGCAAGAGTCTCACTATTGATTACTGTCATCTTGTCAATGCTTGTTCAGGCGACAGAGACATCTGCAAGGCTGGCCTGTGGTCTGCATGACACCATTACGCTCTTCTCAGAAAGCTGTTCGGTGTGAAGCAGCAGGACAGAGTCAGACTGTAGGCTGAGGTCTTCACGGCAATATGCTGTTGGGTTTGCCCCGAAATCTGCCTTTGGCTCAAAGAAGTGTAATTTTTTTTTTCTGAGTAGCAGCACAGTATCAACAAGAGGAGAGAGGATGAAGAATATCCTTGTGACTAGAGATGGGAAGAGAGGTGGGATAATTTTTTTCTGCCAGCACTGTAGACTTGTATATGTTTTAACTAATTATGAACTTGCCTCTTGAGCCTCATGACTTGTATGAAATCCACATCCAACTTGGTGATTGCTCTGGGTCTCACACTAAGGTGTTGAACTCTTCCTCTGAGCTAAGTAAGAATAGACCATAGAATGGTTTGGGTTTGAAAGACCTTAAAATCATTTAGTTCCCTCCTGCTACAGATAGGGACACCATGCCATGGAAGAACAGAACACTGGTGCTGTACTGTGTGCTCAGACATTTGCTAAGTGCTTTGGACACTTGCTGCAGCAGACCTAACACTGTAAAACTCAAGAAGGGGTCCTGCAACTCTGCCACTGTTGCCTTCAGCACAGTGACAGCATGGGTACACACTGAGCACAAAACGAGCTTGTGCAGCCAAATCCACTCAGGAAGAAAAGGCTGCAGTTCCCTCGCATCTGCCTTTCCTCTAAATAACCACAGTAACTGGGATGTGATTCCTCAGCTCCCTCATATACCTAATTCCCAATGACTTCAATGAGTGTTTCTGCCCGAGTCAGAGCTGCAGAATTACTCCTAACAACTGGCATGACTTAACTTGTTCTTTCTTATAACTGTATGGTTTACTCACATGTCACATTGTATTTTCTGGCTATGCAGAATGACTCTAATAATCCTCCTTCCTCAAGTAGGTCAAGATTTTCTTCTTTCCTGCAGGGCAAATTACTGTAAAATGTGAATGTTTCATGTCTTCTCTTTTTCATGTTTTGGTTACTGTCATGTGGAGTCTTCAAGGTACCTACAGGTAACTAAAGAGTACACATTAAGCTTCTGCTTTCCTTTTTTGAATCACATAAAATTCTACATCTAGCTGAGAGCAACTGCTGCAATATCTGTGGCAATAGTTGCTGCTGTGCCTAACCAGAACAATTTAGAATTCCAACTTTATAGCAATTAAGGAAAAGTAGATGTTTTCTGAGCCTTAAGTGCCAAAATCAAAGGAGGACAGAGTGTTACTGCAGGACTACCTGATCCTATATAAAACAATGATCAAGCTTACATGAAGCCGGGGTTTGAAGTCAGCCTTTCTTGAGCATCAAATAACTAGATTCCAATTGAGAGTTATTTCATAATCTTCTAATATCAGAAACAGTCCTTCAAAAAGTACATTTACATGCAGCATCTATACATTATTATGTAACTGTGTTAGGCCTGGAGAAAAGAAGACTCCAGGAAACCTTATAGCAGCCTTCCAGTATCAGAAAGGGACATACAAGAGAGCTGGGAAGGAACTTTTTAAAGTGCTTGTAGTGATGAGGAGTAATGGATTGAAGCTTGAGGAGGGCATATTTAGACTGGAAGAAATTCTTAACAGTAAGGATGATGAGGCTCTGGACAGGCAGCCCAGGGAGGTCATAGATGCCCCATCCCTGGAGGTGTTTAAGGCCAGGTTGGATGAGGCCTTGAGCAACCTGGTCTAGTGGAAGGTGTGCCTGCTGATGGAAGGGGTATTGGAACTCGATGATCTTTAGGCACCCTTTCAACTCAAGCCATTCTACAAATCTATGAATGAATCTGTCCAGTTTTGAGCACATAACTCCTTCTATTTATCTTCTTTCAAGCCTTGCAGAATCCAGAAGAAATCAAGACCTTCCTTTCTTGAGGGTTGTTTGTGTTTGAAACACTTCATTTCAGCGAGGAATTGGTACTATTTACGAGGCACATGATGGCAGTTTTCCTGGGAGTTAAGGCTACATGCTTGGCTCCTGAAATCACCACACAGGGCAGCATAGCTCTAGCTCCATAAGCCCCCCGATTCAGCATTTCAGAAAAATGATCCTGGCAACCTTTACTGCTTCATTTTTCAGAGGTTTATTTTCCTCAGGTGATATGTACTATATAGTCCTTCATACAAGTTCTGTCCTTTCTACATTTTTCTATTTCCTCTGAAAAATGCACAGCTGGAGGAGTGGAAAAGTGCATGGCTGGTCACAAGTGGTGTTCCCCAGGGCTCATTACTGGTGCCAGTTCTGTTTAATAGCTTTATCAAAGATCTAAACAAAAAGAGTGAGTGCACCCAAAGTTTGCTGATGACACTAAGGTAGCTTTATCAAAGATCTAAACAAAAAGAGTGAGTGCACCCAAAGTTTGCTGATGACACTAAGGTAGCTTTATCAAAGATCTAAACAAAAAGAGTGAGTGCACCCAAAGTTTGCTGATGACACCAAGGTAGGAGGGAGTGTTGATCTGCTTGTGAGTAGGAAGGTTGTACAGAGGTACCTGGAAAGGGTGGGTCAATGAGATTCTACAAGGCTAAGCACTAGTTCCTGACCTTAATGGAGACCCTCTGTTACTAGGGAGAAGAGACTGACCCCCACCTCACTCCAACTTCCTTTCAGATAGTTGTAGAAAGCAAGATCTACCCTTAGCCTCCTTTTCTAAACAACTCCAGTTCCATCAGCCACGATGCAGAAGTCAAAGCCTGATTGCAGGACAAAATCCTAGAAATTACAGCACATTGACAGTGACCTCAGCACTAGAACAACTGTAACAGTACTGGAGAACAAAGCCCAAACTGCAGTTTGTACATGGAAGAAGACCAGTAATACCTGCCTGATTGTGACACTTATATTAACTTGTATCAATGGTAACTTTTTTTGCCATAATTCAGTTTGTGTTCTCTCAAAAAAACACAAAATAGAAAAAAAAAATGTAAACTATGAAAGTTGGTTGTGGTCTTTTGTATATTTAATCAACTTAACTGCTTCAACAATGAGATTTTTTCCTAATATTTACATTTTTGCTTTCTAAGAAAAATCTAAATTTTCAAGTGATGCTTACTCAAACCAATAAACTTTATTAACTCCTTTTACTGTGATCTGATGGCAGTATGCACTTCTGATTTTTATTTTCTTACACAGAATTACTATGATTCTATTGATGTTATGTGATGCTTTGGCTTGGGGCTTAGAAATTCTTTGTTGGATTCCAAAACCAAGATTTGCTGAAAAAAGAAAACCAAACAACAAAAAACAACCTGCAGAAACAGAAGAGAAAAAGCTGCAGCAAACAAACATGACATAGCAAATGTCAGCCTGTCTTCTTCAGTAGATCCTAGTGGGCTTCCTGATACCAAAGCTGCCTTAGAGGTACAAAGCCCTCCTTTTTTGAAGTCTGTTTTAATATGCTATCATATATTACAATGCATATAAATTAAATTGTACATTTCTTAAAAAAAAAAAAGTAGCTACCAAGTTTTACAATTGCTGCTACCATAGGTCCTCCCCAAATGCAGAGTGAAGTTCCTTACCAACTGGAACGGAAGACTGTAACTTCTCTTTGCTATGTTGTTTGACTTAATGACAATGTTTGGCTTAGAGAACCACGGGGAATAGTTTTCAAGTAACAAGTAATTTCAAGATGGCATGATTCATACAAAGAGCTTTTCAGACTTATCTTGTGTTTCAGTCTATTTTTTTCCTTCTTGTTTTAGATCTGTGAACTCACCCTAAGTGTGCCAACTGGAACCATGCTAATGAAGCAGCACCTGCTGCTGCACAGCCACAGATCATTGCTATGTGGGTAAAAGCAAAGCAGTTCAATCAGTAGCAGATCAGACACAAACCTGGGACAGGGGAGGAGGTATTATTTCTCTGAAATCCTGCATGTTAAAACCTTTATCTGAAAAAAAAATCTATTAATGTGATTTTTCAAAATTTTTGCTTAGAATTTTTTTTTTTTTTTTGCTTAGAAGCAAAAAATCTTATGGCAAGGATTCTTGTTGCTCTAGGAATGCATCTGTGTAATGGCTTGTATCTCATGGACTGCTCCTAACCTATCTCAGGTATTTAGTTTTGGTTTACTAGCTGTCAAATTTTAATTACATGGTATAAACGTCATTTCAATTTCAATTTTGGATGGAGGCAAAATTAATTTTGAAACATGCATTGTACCATGATTTCCTTTAAAACTTCCCATGAGATTGAATAGCTGTGACAGGTAGAAGATTTTTTACTGAATATTTTAATTTCTCAAAAAGCCAGATAGCATTAGAACGAGTACCGGAATGATTCCATGTTGCTCTAACAGGTTGTTTCCATAACCATCGCATGAAGATAATGAGCTCATGTAAATTGAGCACAGAATGATACTTCTGACCTCTCATTTTTCATGAAAAAAAAAAAAAATTATATATTCACAGAACCATTTTGGCAGGAAAAGACATTTAGGATCATCAGCTGTTGACCCGGCACTGCTGGGTCACTACTAAGCCAGGTCTCTCACCACCGCACCTACACAGCTCTGAAACCCCTCCAGGGATGGTGACTACACATCTCTGGGCAGCCTAGGAGAGGTTTTGACAACCCTTTCTGGGAAGAAACCGTTCTTAACATCCAACCTAAACCTTCCCTAATGCAACTTAAGGCCATTTTCTCTTGTCCTCTGGCTTGCTCCTTGGGAAAAGAAACTAACCCCTCCCTCCTTTCAGGGAATTTTAGAGAGGTGTATTTTAGTGTTTGTACTGGGAGGATTCAGATTTTCAACAGAAAACTTCATGTTAGAATGAATTTACTTTTGGCAGTTGCAAGGTAGAATACAACTAGAATTTGTTACTACTCAAAGAATTAGGTAGCCTTTTGATGAGTCTTAGATGTGGCGTAGTTTCTTAAAGAGTACTTGCTTTTGATCAGTCTTCCAAAAGTACTCACTCTGAGCAGTGTCATACTTTTTCCTGTGATCCTGCTGGGTTATCAGGCTGTTCTAGAGGAATAAAGGTAGTGTAGAAAGGTGTATATCCTCCGTTTTCAAAAGAGTTGGTTGTAGTTTACCTATTTGGTTACCACATTTATAGTTTCTACCTCTTGTGAAGAGCTTTCTTTAAAGACTAAGACAAATTTCCCTGTTTAGCTAAGACTCTGGTGACACTGTCTAACGCTTTTGCAGAACTACTTATATGGGAAAATGATTCAAGCTGGTCTCAGCTTTTTGCTGAGTTAGCTTCAGGTATTAATTCAATGGCTTAGTTTTGAAAAGCAGTACTGAGGTTTCCTCATTTTGACCAATTCATTAATAATTCTCATTATCTTAAAAAGATGGAACTTGCTGACTGACACATGAAAAAGCAAGGAAGGCATTTAGATCCTGTAATGAATTGTCATCTGTAGAAAAAATTGACGGGAAAAAAAGATATATTAGGAATGCTTATGTACTTTCAACAATTAAAAGAGATTAAAAGAGCCATCAAGATGCAAAAGCTACAGATTACTGCCTTAAAATTTAAATTACAGTCATGTTACCGCATTTTTTTACAAGAAGTACCTCCAATTTTATTGGAATGATGAAGGCAATTTATGCCTGGTGTGCTAATTTAATTATTAAGTAGTGCTGTCAAAAAAATCCAAGAGGGGTTTAAAAAAAATTGAAAAATTGAAGAAACAAAATGGGTAGTTGTGTGCCAACCCTGTGTGCCTTTCATTTCCATTTCTTTTTATATTTATTAAGAAGCACTACATACTGTGATATTTATGAACAGAAATACTTTGCCCACAGCCAAGCAGCAGAACAGGCTAATTTTAATTAGGTAGAAACCATGATACAACATCCTTGTGCAGAAGCTCAGAGATTAGAAGCAGCGCTTGTTCTGGAGGGCATCTCTAGGCACTTGGAAGAGAAGAAGGTTATCAGGAGCAGTCAGCATGGATTTACCAAGTGGAAATCATGCTTCACTAATCTGATAGCATTCTATAATGCCATAACTGAATGGGCAGATTCAAGGATACCAGTGAATGTAGTCTACCTTGACCTTAGCAAGGCTTTTGACACTGTCTCCCAGGACATTCTAGTGAGCAAGTTCAGGAAGTATGGATGGAAGAGCAGACAGTGAGGTGGATTAGGAGGTGGTTACAAGACCACAATGGTGCCAAGTGCAGCTGGAGATCTGTAACTAGGGGAGTTTCCCAGGGATCAGTGCTGGGTCCAGCACTGTTCAATATCATCATCAATTACACTGATGAGAGGATAGAGTGTCTGCTCAGCAGGTTTGCTGATGAAGGCTGTGCAGTCATCCAGTGAGACCTGGACAGGCTGGAGAGCTGGGCACAGAAGAACCAAATAAGGTTCAACAAGGATAAGTGCAGACTCCTACACCTTTTGAGGAATAATAAACTGCACCAGTACAGGTTGGGAGGTGATCTGTTGGAGAGCAGTCTTGTGGAGAGTGACTTGGGAATCCTGGTGGATAACAAGTTATCCATGGGACACCAAGAAGGCCAGTGGGATCCTGGGGTGCATTAAGAAGAGTGTGTCCAGCAGATCTCCTCTGCCTCTACTCTGCCCTGGTGAAACCTTGAGTATGGCATTCAGTTTTGGGCTCCCCAGTTTAAGAGGGACAGGGATCTGCTCGAGAGAGTCCAGTGGAAGGCTACAAGGATGATTAGGGGATTGGAACACATGCCTTGAGGAGAGGCTGAGGGACCTGGGGCTTTTTAGTCTGAAGAAGACTGAGAGAAGATTTAATGAATGTTTATAAATCTGCAGGCTGGGTGTCTGGGGAGGAAGGGGCAGGGGTGGACAGGGCTCTTCTCACTTGCTCCTTGTGATAGGACAAGGAGCAACGGATATAAGCTGCAGCACATGAGGTTCCACCTCGATGCAAGGGGGAACTTCTTCCCCATAAGGGTCACAGAGCACTGGAACAGGCTTCCCAGAGAGGTTGTGGAGTCTGGAGTCTCCTTCTCTGGAGACTTTCAAGGCCCATCTGGATGCATTCCTCTGTGATCCAAGATAGGCTGTATGATCCTGTTCTGGCAGGATGGTTAGACTTGATAATCTCCTTGGGTCCCTTTCAACCCCTAACATCCTGTGATCCTGTGACACAGAAGCAGGCCCAGCAGAAAAAGGAGTGCTCCTCCTTTCAAAATTGAAGTTGGTGCCCTGATGTCACACTGCATAGGTCCTAGAACATCGCCACTGCAGACAATTACTACTTTTGTATCAGAAAGGTTTTAATTAAATAGTCAAGTCTTTTACAGCCCCTGGGACATAAGCTGAGTATGCTCATTTACCATGACTGCTGTCAGCTGCACACCTGACCATGTGCCACACAACAGATCTGTTTACTGTTAGATCATAGTACTTTATATACATAACAAACTGATGTTTTCTAAAGGTCCCAAAACAGGAAAACTCATGTAAATGTGTCCAACCGTGCTGCATTTGGTAGCATAGAGTTAATTTTCTATTTAAAAGATAAGAGTACTACTGCTTTCTAATGCAATGACTCAAAATCAGCAAAATCCCTGGCCCTCTGCCACAAAAGCAACAACTCCCCAGGAACATACACAGGGGAAGACGTTATCTTCTTATTCTGACTGGCCACTTGAGCAATCTTCAATCTTACAATGAGTAATAGATTTGTGGAGGTGTACTCAAAGCTCCACACTGATTAAGCAGATGTCACCTCAGGATTCCAGACAACTCCATTAATTTAACCAACATCATTCCAGATGAACACAGTTCCTTGACAGTTTTTCAACGTTTGACAAAGAAGTCCTTATCAAACCTTCTCTAATCAGAGCAGCCATTTTTGACAGACACAACTAAATAACCACTCTCATTTCAAGTCTGGAGAGAGATATCTAACCACACACCAGCTGCCATAACGGAGTGGCTGAATGAAGACCCTTTTGAGACTCTTCATATGATAAGAGCTAATTTTGTTAGCAGTATTCCTTTCTTCAGAATAAAATGATGATTATTACTACTTCTAGCCCTACAAAACTGTGTTTACTTGTCTTAAATACAACAGCTCACAAGATAACAGACAAGCCTGAAAAGCAAACAAGCGACAACTCTGGAACACAACTTTCAGGATACTGCATATATAAAAGCATCTCTAAACGTTAACAAATAACGATTAAAGAATCACAAGTAAGTTCTGGACACATCAAGGTCTTCTGCTGATTTATTCTTGCTTAGTTCTTCCAAGTTCTGCCTCAGCCCACCCTTAACAGTACATTGCTTTGTCAACTCCCAACTTCTATTAAGAGTCTAACACAGATGTTTTTGCATACCTAGAGGCATATGCAGTAAGCTTAAAACCCACATCCCTACACATCTACCACCTATGAATCATCTCTTTGAGCAAGAAACAAACGCCAGCTCTGCTGTTTTACATTATTAATAAACAAGCCAGATCACTTAGGAAACCTAAGTGCCACCAAATCTCCCTGCAGCTCCTCGCAGAAACCACACATCACGGCCTACAGACAACACACACCACCTCCCACGACCCCTCACAGCCTCTGGCCACCCACCATCCCCGCTCTTCGGTTCGCGACCCCAGCCCACCTGGGGTAGATGGAGACGCAGCCAGGGGAGAAGCGGCGCTGCTCGAGGAGCTCCGTGCAGCGCTGCAGGTGCCGCTCGCCAGGCGCTATTTCCTCGGTGTCGCTGTGGTTGAGAACCAGCTCGTACTCCAGCACAGCCCGCCGCACGGCGGCACTCAGCTAATGTTTATCTCCTGCAGCTGGGCCCGGCCGCCGTACTTGGAGCGGCAGGGTTCGGCTTCCGGGTCCTTACGCGACTTTCACGGCCTAGAGAATCCGTGCGTTGCGGAGCTGCCCGCACAGCGCGGCCCGGCAGCGCCGCGGCCCTGGCCGCCCTCATGGCGATCACAGCGCCGCCTGCTTCTCCCGCCAACCCTCTCCTGTCACTTCCAGTTCTGAGCGCTTGTTCCCACAGCTGTTGTGCCGGGGTTACAGGGAACAGTAGCAAGCACTGGGAATCAGCAGAGCCTGACAGGAGCACTGCAACGGCTCCATTTCAAGTTTCTCTGGAAAAAAAAAAAAAGATTTTTTACTGCAAGGGCTACTGAACAAGCAAGATGCAAACTGTCCACGTTTGGAAGTGGTGTTCACTGCAGTGCTGAGCTTCCAGCAAGAGACTCATGCCCCAAAGACACATACGGCGTAATAGCCAGAAAAAAAGCAGCGTCTGTTTTACCAGGCAAAAAGGTAAGTCTTCCTCAAAACCTATTTCAGCAAACATGATTTTCAGCCATCCTCCAAGACAAGCTGCTTTATCAAGTAATAAAGACAAAGAGGAATGTTATTAGACAGGCTTTTACTTCTTGATAAAAATCAGCTCAGTCCAGATCTGTACCAGAGGTTACTCAAGTGACCCATTAAAATCATGTCCTCAGTTTCCATTCTTAAACCAGTTGTTTCTCTTGAAACCGCCACCGCTGCCGCCTTGCCTTCCATATCCGAACCTGGAGAACCCTCGTCCCGCCTCCTGGGGGAACTCTTCCAGCTCAGGCAATTCCTTTGCCACTGATAGTTGCCAGCGCCTGGTGTCACTCCACTGTTCCTAAAACAAGACCAAGTAATAAGACTTCACCTGCCTGCAGCTGTGTCCATGGTACCCTGTATCATTAAAAGCAACAGTGAATGCAAAGGCATCTCCAAACAAATCCCATCCATGCTGAAACAGGTCAGCAGATCCCTCTTGGTAAAGAGTTCACAGTCCCTGTGAGAAAGGATAAATGACCACAAAGGGACAAGAGGGGTGGAAGTAGACAGAAAAATGGTTACTTCTCAGATGCACTGGAGATGTCAAAATTCAGAGCAGAGATAGAATATATGAGAGGTAATATAATGAGAAGTGAAATCAGAGTGGGTTGCATTTCCTAACAGCTGTGCTGACAGTTGTCTAGGTAACATCCTTATCCTCCCATACCACCCTGTATTCAGTCCTATACATATCAATCACCAAATCTCAAATCACCAGGTTCCAAAGGCAATTCCGACCACAGAAACATACCTGTATGTTACTCAGCTCACCAACAGGGATATCAAAGCACACTCCCTATAACAGGAAAAAAACAATTAAAAAAATAAAAGCATTTGCTTTCTCTGTCCAAGAACAGACACACAACCTACACCACCTGCAACTGCTCATACATACTAAGTGCAGAAACCAGAAACAGCAAAAAGCCCTACAGAAGATGAAGAACAAAGCAGTTAAAACACAAAGGTCAAACAAAAACGCAGACTGAAATACTCTTTGCCAACAGGAGCACTGCTTGCAATCAGCCTGGCTGTTTAAACGGCATCATCTGGCACCAAAAGCTAAAAACACGCTTGTACAGCAGACAAGTGTCAGACATGTCAGAAGCCAGGCTGACAGGTGACTGCTGTATTGCTCCAGGCAGGCAGTCACTGGCCTACTCTACAGCTGTCTTTTCAGTGCAATGCTATATTGTGTTAACGCAAGCTTACCATGAAAAAATAAAGATCACAACCACCACTCCCATTATATACATATTTCTGATATGTATTTTTTGTTTTGTTTTAGGACAAAATTCCTGCATGTTGACTTAGGAGCAATGTCTCCATGCAGGTAAGTGTCTTTTAAAAAACACTCAGCTATCTTCTGTGCATTTTTTTTTCATAGTGCATGCAAACAGCAGTTTCAGAGGGCCTTGTCTTAAGTTGCCATTTTCTGAGCAATGAGATTGAGTAGGGAAACAGCGAGACATCAACATTATCCATACTGGTACTTCAGAACTGCTGCCCCAATCACTACAAAAACTGGCCATAGGTACACCCCCCCACTCCCTGACCAGTGTTAGGCCATCTTACCATCTTCCCCTTGAGGAAACGCATTGAAGAAATTTTTGCATCTACTTCCTCACCAAGCTGTTCTTTGAGTCCTCGCCAGGCATAGCTCATGGTATGCATTTCTATTGAACACTTCAATACCATGGTCACAAAGCCCTTCAGGAAATAAACAGAGAAAAGCATTTACAAGACTAAACTTGGCTGGACATTGTGTAGTCACTAATGAACTATGGAACAACTTGTTATTGCAATGAAGTATTGAATCCTAGGAAGTCAGCTTCCCAAAAGTGAAGTAAAAGCCTCCCAAGAAGCTGAAGGTGTCTGTGTAACCTTGGGTTGCCCATTAATACAAAGGCCAGTAGCATTTCTGCATTTTAACCCATAATAGAGACATTTATACAACATGAAGTTACTACTAGAAAACAGGTTAAAAAATCCTGAAGTGATAGAAGCACCACAGTCCAGTTCCATATTATTTCTGAAAGTGTTACCATGCAACAAACTGAGCCAAGCTCTCCCTAAATGCATCAGAAAAAGGAAGGTCTGTCCTTTGTGATTACATCTTTGAAATTAGGTAATCACATGCTTGACTTGAAATATTACAGAAATATAAAATCTTTCTGGGAAGGGAAAACTACAGTATCATGAGCCAAATCTATTAGCTTGTAAAATGTCATCAGTTAAATTCCCCCAGAGCACTGAAGTGTTCTGTCACTTAGAACTCTGGAGAAATTCTTGTAACTCTCATTACAAGAAAATTTACTAACTGATTTCAAGTTTCCCTGGTTTCCTGTGTGCCACAAGAGCTGATTTCAGTTCAGGAACCAGCAACAAACCAGCAGCTGGGGAAACCCTACTGAAAGATGCCACCTCAGCTAGATATGAGCAATTGTTAACACAGGTAAAACATTACTCACGGCAGTCGAGTTGAGTAAAGAGCGCTGCTGCACATAAGATGCCCCAGAAATATGGGCTAGAGCTGCAGCCAGGGCAGCAACTGCTCCTTTTTCATCTATGAGCTCTTGAGCAGATTTCCTGAAGTAGTCAACTGCAGCAGGAGGAATGGCCTCCAACAACCTACACAGTGATAAGAGATAGCAAAGGCTAGTGTGCAGCCACATATAAGACACAGACTTCAGACAGCTTTCAAGATAAACAAATTATCTCTAAAGTCCTTTCCTATTTATGCTCATGCTTCACCACCACTCATTTAACACCTTCAGGATGCCGAATACCCTACACCCTCCTATTCTGTTAATCTATCTAAACCTCTTGAAATCTGTCCAACAATGAGGATGTACAACACTGTATGTTTGAAAGCATCAGTAAAAACATCAAGGGCAGGCTCTGAAACATCAGCACTCTGAAGGCCATACCCAAGAACCCACAAGAAAGTGTTGCCAGCAAAGTTTTACAATGTCACTGCTGGGCTGGGGAAGGCCTGTTGCTCTCAGTGAAAGCTGACTAAATTGTTTTCACTGCCTCACCCAGAAACAACCAATCTGGGAAGCTGAGAACAGCTACTTTTGTAATGGTATTTTTAGTACACCGTAATTTCTCACCTATTTTCAGTACGCAGCAAACCCAACACCATGCTGGTGATCTCTTTTATGCTCATCAAATCAGCTTTAATTATAATAATCCCTATCAATGAAATTTCCACCCATGGGGCAACAAACGTTAAGCAGAGCTGAATGGAATAAAAACACAACAACCCTGGAGAATAAAACAATACAAAAATACAGGACAGGGTTGAAGCACCCTCACTACTGTAGAGTAACTCATACTAAATACTGCACTTTACACATTGCTCCTGCACCATCCAAGAAGACAAAATTAGTTTTCCCAACATGACAGCAACTCCCTGTTCTGCTACTAATTTCTGATGACACAAAGGTTAAATTCTACAGGAACTCGGAGAACACTGTGTTCTACCAAAAAGTCCGTGTTCGAGCACAGAGATTTATTGACATCATCTTAAAAAAACAAGCCAGTGTCTATATGCAAACCAGCTGACTTTTACAACATGGGCAAGGATGTGTTCAATTCCAGGTCTGATCTCTTACAGCCCTGTATTAACAGTGTTACTGTGGATAAGATCTCTAGACATCCTTTAAGAACAGGCAAATAAACTTACTTTTTGGCATCATTACTTGAAGCTTTAATTACATCTGTAGCAGTAGGAACACCCACACGTTTAAATGTAATCCCCTGAAGTTAAGAAAAATCAGTTACAAGGTGTTTTCAGCACTCTGCAACTCAACCTTCAAGTCACATTACTGTGAGCTCTAGTCACTTACTGTTCACAACATCAACACAATCTTTAAAGTTATTTCTAAAACTAGAATACAACTTTTTAATTTCTGCCTCTGTTAATCTGGAGCTACTTTAAATCCACCTACATGCAGATTTTGAAGAAAGGCAGAGTCTCCTTCATGCATTCCTGTCTTTGCCTGCTGACACCAGAGTACTGCTAACAAGGGAAACTCATGGGACATTGTAAGAGGCTGATATAAATGCATTTCACAAACGCTTACTGAATGCAAATACTGTAGGCCTACTCCATGTACTGTGAGACTTGAGTCTCGTGTTGGGTTCATAAGCAGCCCATGGTTACAAAGTGCAAGAGTAGCAGAGTCTTTTTTAGGGGCTGAAGAGTTTCATTAAGCTGAGTTCTGAGGTAGAACTCACCGCTTTGTGCTCAACTTGCTTCAAAAGATCTTCTTCTCTTCTCTGAAATAAACAAATACAGACCCCAGTCCGTCCAGCTCGACCTGTCCGTCCAGAACGATGGATGTAGGAATCAACATCCTTCAGAAATGCAGATTAACATGAGAAAATATTATGTCATTTGATCTGTGGACATTCATACATTTTAAGAGAGAGAAAACACAAGCTAAATTCTATGTAGAAGCCCAAGGAGGGATACATTTTGTCTCTATATCCAAACTTACACTACACACATACCACTCAGGTTTGATATGCTACCCTTCCCAATGTATGCTTCCTCAGGTTTAACAAAGACTAGTAATATAACCTTTTAACTATTCAAAGTAAGAAAGAGGCATGTGCTAGTTTGAGCCTAGCTAGCATGTTTTGGTGAGAAGAACTAGATGAGAGGCTGAGAAATTAAAACAATGGTGAGGTCTACTTCGCTCACAGTCTTGCTGAGATGTGTACAAAAGAAAGGCAAAACAAAGATTAGGTCACTTGCTTCTTCTCGTCGCTGGGAGCTTTGCCTGCTGGGGAGAAGCTGAGGCTGCTGGCTGGACTCCATCTTGCTTTCTAACCTCACCCTCCTTTTGCTTGGCTGCTTCACCTTGCTTTTTAACCCTCTTGGCCAAACCTCCATTCTTCCTTAGGACTGGGGTAAGGTTGAGAGGGGTAGAGGGAAGGTGAGGGGGTGGTTGAGAACCCCTCCTGGGGACTCAGGTTTCTGGGAGGGGAGTTGTGTCTGTATTACCTTTTTTACCTTGTATATTTCCTATATAACTGTATATACTGCAAATATCTGCTTGTAAATTGTGCCAGCTGTAAATATAAGCTTCATTCAAATTTCCAGAGCCGGCTGGGCTGAGTCTAGTCTGGGTGATTTCTAAAAGTGTGGGGGGACAGGGGACACCCAAACCATCACAAGGCAGCAGCAGTATTTTAGAATTGTTGTGAAACTCAACAACATTTAGAAGGGACTCAGACAAGCTGAAAGAATATCAAAGCTTTCCAGAGCAACTGAAAGCTGTCACTTTTACCTTGAAGTTTAAAAACTTAACTAGGAAATTCTGCATTTACAGAAAAAGCTCCTAATTTGTGAAGCAGAACATACTTTTGGTGCAACAGAAAAACAACCCATTGTTCTATCACAAAAAGAAATCACATTTGTAGCTTCCCTAATGACTTACTTTTGGTGGTGAACACTGTACAACAAGGTCAACCTCAGGAATATCCAAACCACGGGCAGCTACATTTGTTGCAATCAGAACTTCAAACACACCGTTTCTAAAGCCTTTTAATGTAATTTCTCTCTGTTTCTGTGGAATGTCACCATGCAATGACTGGGCATCCTGTCAGTAAAATAAACCATTAGCAGATAATTCAGAAGAAGAATCTAGGCTGCAGTATCTAAAGGCGTTTCATTACAACCCGCAAAATATCGTGCAGAACAACAGAGAATAATTGCACAGTTGATACCAAAGGAGTATAAAGCATCCCACTTTATGGCATGATCCTCTTCTGGGACAACAATACTCACAAGCAGCAGTTTTACCATACTATTATTTGGAGCAACTGACAGTAAAACTGCTCAATTTGCAGTCTTCCATGGCAAAAGGGTCTAATGCTGCTTCCATTTGCACTGGAACAAATGGATGCAACTTTATTTAATCAGTGCTTGTCAAGAGAGCTAGCAAGACACTTTGCTCCTTTCCCTAGAAAACAAAACCTAGAGATGCTGAAATTCCCAACCCCTGCAGGTGATATGAATAACTCCCACATTTATGAACTACTGGGCAAACCATATATTCCCACCACTGCTCATTCTCTGAAAACTGGCTGTTCTGATGTGCCAAAAGCAGAGCTGACAGGTAGGACAACCTGCCTGGATGGGCAAGGGGCTTGTGAAGGAATTAAGGGAAAAACAGGACATATCACCTTTGGAAAGAGGGGGAGGGAACTCGGGAGAAAAAAAAAAAGGATGTTGCTAGGTCGTGTAGGTAGAAAAGTAGAGAGGCAAAAAGCCCAGTTAGAATTTAGACTGGCCACTGCTGTGAATGATAACAAGAAATGTTTTTATATTAACGGCAAAAAGAGGGGCAAGGATAAACTCCACTCTTTATTAGACGAGGGGAATGTAGTGACTTGAGATGAGAAAAAGGCAGAGGTGCTTAACACCCTCTTCACCTCCACTTTCAATAGTAAGGCAGGTTATCCTCAGGACAGCTGCCTCCTGAGCTGGTAGGTGGGGTCAGGGAGCAGAACAGCCCCCCTGTATTCCAGGAGGAAGCAGTCAGGGAGCTGCTGAGTCTCTTGGATCCTCACAAGTCTATGGGACCAGATGGGATCTACCCTGGGGTGATAAGAGAGCTGGCAGATGAGCTCACCAAGCTGCTTTCCATCATTTATCAATAGTCATGGCTTACAGGAGAGGTCCCTGAAGACTGGAAGCTGGCCAGTGTGGTGCCCATCCACAGGACGGGTTGGAAGGAGAACCCAGAAAAGTACAGACCTGTCAGCCTGTCCTCAGTGCCAGGCAAGATAATGGAATAGATCATATCCTGAGTGCAATCACAGGGCACCTACAGGATGGCCAAGGGATCAGACCCAGCCAGTGCAGATTTAGGAGAGGCAGGTCCTGCTTGACCAACCTGATCTCTTTTTATGATCAGCTGGCCCACCTGGTGGATGTGGGGAAGGCTGTGGATGTAGTCTACCTGAACTTCAGCAAGGCCTTTGAAGTATCAAAGTGTCACAGTGGTTTGCTGTCTGCCACAGCAAACTCCTGGCCAAGCTGGCAGCCCATGGCTTGGACAGGGCCACTCTGTGCTGGGTTAAGAACTGGCTGGACAGACAGGCCCAGAGAGTGGTGGTGAATGGAGTACATCCAGTTGGTGGTGTGCCTCAGGGATCAGTGCTGGGCAGACTCCTGTTTAATATCTACACTGATGATCTGGATGAGGGAATTAAGTCCACCATCAGTAAGTTTGCAGATGGCACCAGGGTGGGAGCACGTGTCGGTTTGTTAGAGGGCAGAAGGGCACTGCAGAGGACCTGGACAGGTTGGACAGATGGGCACAGTCCAATGCCATGAGTTTGAACAAGTCTAAGTGCTGGGTTCTGCACTTTGGCCACAACAACCCCATGCAGTACTACAGGCTGGGGGCAGAGTGGCTGGAGAGCAGCTAGGTAGAGATGGACCTAGGGGGTACTGGTCAATAGCTGACTGAACATGAGTCAGAAGTGTGCCCAAGAAGGCATCCTGGCCTGTATCAGAAACAGCGTGGCCAGCAGGACCAGGGAGGTCATTCTGCCCCTGTACTCAGCACTGGTTAGGCCACACCTTGAGTACTGTGTCCAGTTCTGGGCCCCCCAAGACTGGTGAGGGGGAGCACAAGCCCTACGAGGAGAGGCTGAGGGACAAGAGGAGGCTCAGGGGAGATGTTATTGCTGTCTACAACTACCTGAAGGGAGGTTGTAGCCAGGTGCGGGTTAGTCTCTTCTCCCAAGCAACCAGTGACAGAATAAGAGGACGCAGCCTCAAACTGCACCAGGGCAGGTTTAGGCTGGATGTTAGGAAGAAGTTCTTCACAGAAAGAGTGATTTAACTGCAAAAGTCTGTTTTTAGAAAGAGCTTTTATACATCTTAAAACGACATGCAGAAATAACTTTATCCACACAGTTGCAAGCTCGTAATAATTATTTCAGGACATTTGACCTGTAAATATCACAGAATCATGGAATGTTAGGGGTTGAAAGGGACCTCAAAAGATCATCCAGTCCAACCCCCCTGCCAGAGCAGGATCTCCTTGGACAGGTTACACAGGAACATGTCCAGGAAGGTTTTGAAAGTCTCCAAAGAAGGAGACTCCACCACCTCTCTGGGCAGCCTGCTCTGGTGCTCTTCACCCTCATAGTGAAAAAGATTTTCCTTTTGTTCATGTGGAACCTCCTCTGCTCCAGCCTAACCACTGTCCCTTGTCTTATCATTGAACACCACTGAGAAGAGCCTGGCTCTGTCCTCCTGGAACTTATCCTTCATATCTTTAAAACACAAGCAAGGTCACCCCTTAGTCTCCTCCCAGCTAAAGAGACCAAGCTCCCTCAGCCTTTCCTCGTAAGATAGATGCTCCACTCCCTTCAGCATCTTTGTGGCTCTGTGTTGGACTCTCTCAAGCAGTTCCCTGAGGTCCTTCTTGAACTGAGGGGCCTAGAACTGTGAACACAATATTCCAGATGCAGCCTCATCAGGGCACAGTAGACAGGAAGGAGAAGTTCTCTTGACCTACTAACTACACTCTTTCTAACCTACCTCAGGATACCATTGGTCTCCTTGGCCACAAGGGCAAGACCAGGACTTCCAGGTCCCTTTCCCCTATGCTGCTCTCCAACAGGTCAGTCCCTAGCCTATACTGGTCCATGGGGTTGTTCTTTCCCAGATGCAACTCTACACCTGGCCTTGTTGTGTTTCGTTAAACATAGCCAGAATATGCAGAACTGCGGTTCCTCATTCAGATCCCAGTACCTGTTTGAGTGAAGCATTCATAGCCAGTTCATTTGCTTCCCTTTTGGTCTCACAGAAGACGATGGTTCTCCCACGGCTGCCACTGTAGACTTGAATGATATCCCCAAGAACTCCTGCCCTCTGAGATGAGCGACACTGTATAGCCAAGTGCTGTTTGGGAAAGAAGCTTGATAAGCATCTATGTTAAATCTAACTATGCACGGGACAAACAAAATGAACATAAAGTTTGGGCTTTTATAAGCTTGTAACTATTGCCCCTACATGAAAGTCTGTTTCAGTCATGCAGAAGTCCCTACAACCCCCAATTTGTCAAGTCAGTGCAGAAACCATTTCATTCAGGCCACATGCACTTAGAACCTGCACTGCTCCAGGCAAAAATCACTCACTTCCACAGTCGTGGCAGTCCTCTGAGTCTTCTTTCCAATCAAGTCAATCTGTTCATATTCATCTTTCATGTACTTTTTTGCTACATCATACACCCATCGTGGACAAGTTGCAGAAAACAGTAGTGTCTGGGGGTTGTTCTCAGAATCTGGAAGGAAAGGCCACACATTTAATTGATTACAACAGACTCTGAAACTTGAAAACTGATAAAAAAAGCAAAAGAATCACTCTCAAATTAGAGGTTTCTATATGCAGCAAGTCAGCTACAAGATGGAAACTCAAAAGCAATGAAAACATTTTTTTTTCAAACCCTTTACACACCAAAGGCAAAACTGCAGTAATTTTAGCTGAACAAAACTGAATTCCTCTATCCTGCCTGGGAATAAATGCAAAACAATTCTAGATCTGCTAAAAGCTGTTTATACCATGCCTGATCCTCTCAACAAAAAGAAGATTCTCAATCCCTCTTTGCCTTCATTCCAATGCTAACTAGCCACGAGCAGGATGGCTACAAGCAAAGGAAAACAGCAGACTGAAAATGGCAGATGGAAAGGATGCTGCACACCAGGGTTAAGAATTATCTAACAAGATTACTCCAGGTAAGAACAATATAACATACTATCTTCAAAGTTTAACCTACCTTTCATAGCTCCACTTGTTCAAACAGAAACACACATTTCAAAGAACACTTCCCTACAATTCCCTACAATTTATATTC
This sequence comes from Tricholaema leucomelas, assembly GCA_013400475.1. Taxonomy (NCBI): domain Eukaryota; kingdom Metazoa; phylum Chordata; class Aves; order Piciformes; family Lybiidae; genus Tricholaema lacrymosa; species Tricholaema leucomelas. The sequence goes on from WAAF01012968.1 coordinate 895,364, forward strand.
CAGTTATGAAGAAAACTTTTATGATTGAATCACTATGACAACCTAAAGAGATTTCCTTTTTTTAGAAGATTATCTGTACTTTTGGGCTGTCAGGATAAACATCAGCTCAGCACAAATGGGGAGAATAAAACAGTCAACAAAAACTGACCATGACTGTATGGTATCAAATCTAAGATCCATGAAGCTCATGTAGTCTCTCCAACAGTAGTCAACAGTAGTTAAAGATACAAAAACTCCACCAGCAACCAGTGTTTTGTGGCTGCCAGAGCCAGAAGTGATAACCCTTTGATATTTCTACTTCAAACAATTCGAGTCACTTCTCAAAACTTTTTGGCACTGACACAACGTGACAAAGAATTTCAGGCTATTAAACCAACCTTCTTCTGCTCTGTACCTGCCACCTGGTGGCTTTGCTCAGTGCCCACTGCATCAGAAATGAGCAAATATTCCCTAGTTGTCAACTTTGTGTGATAAGTGCAGACACACCACAATCCTAACCCTCTGTGCTCAGTCACACAGCACCAGGGCTTAGACAGTTGGGCTGCGTTTTTTTGCTTGCCTCTTTTCACCCTGACTTCTTCCCAGAGAGGCCATTCCAGCCCTTCTGCCATCTGTGACCTTGCTTTGAACCTTTTCCAATTCTAGTTCATTCTTGTCTCTGAGATCCCAGTACCTCAGAGCATCAAAGCACCAGAAGTTTTCAAAGCAGCATAACTGTGTTTTCTGCATTGTCCTCTCTTCCTTTTCTGATGTCAGAATTTACCTTTTTTATAAGCAAATCCTAAGATTTCTTCCACTTGCTCAGCAAAGCCCATGTCTAACATGTGATCAACTTCATCCAAAACAACGTGCTTCACACTGGAAAGATCCAGTTTGCTATTCTGAACGTGGTCTTTGATTCGTCCAGGAGTTCCCACTAGAATATCAATGCCACTTTTAAGGACATCAACTGGAAAAAAAGAAAAACAAGGACAGTGTCAGAATGCCAAGAAACAGTAAGGTAAAAACTTACTAACAGCTCTAATTTTAGAACAAAAGTTATTGCTCTTAACTTTAATCTCTGAATAAAGGACTGTGTCCAGTCTGAGCAACAAGCAAGTAAGCCTAATGGCAGTGCAAGTTACTCTGTCAACAATTCCAGCTAAACCACAAAGTTACAGTAAGACATGACAATTTCCAAGCAATAATCATCTGCCATTAGAGCTTTGTTACAGAAAACCACTGTTTTTTTCAGCTAACTTCTTTTTCATCGCTACCTCTGTAGGCAGAGAGAGAGACACACACACACACACAGTTGTCTGGGTGGCTGTTCAGTCCCAGTGCATGCCCACACAAAAATACAGTGAAGAAACTAAAAGGACTGGTCACTTTGCAGAACTGCAATCATTCTCTCACACAAAGGTTTACTGGAACTAAAATAATTCAATCCAGGTTGTACGTCTTCTCTGAAAGGAGTATCGCAGTTCCTGACTGAAGTGAAATGCTAGAGGGGCAAAAAAAGCCAGTTAAGGAATTCATTTGAAGAAAGTAAAGTTGAATGCAGCAGTAATTCCTTTGCATTTACTCACGCTGTTCTTTATATGGAGTTCCTCCATAAAAACAAGCCACTGACAGTTTCCTGGTGAGATTCTTGAAGTCTCTGGCTACCTGAGTGGCCAGTTCTCTGGTTGGAACAAGAACCAGCACCTAGAGGGAGTGAAAAGAGACCAAAACACAGCTGTTCTTAGGAGAGGGTGCTAGAAGAAAAGGCTTTTGTGCATGTCAAACAATTTATACTCCCATTCTTATTCTACACTTGTGGCAGAGGTGCCCACAGCTTCCCATCAATCCCAGCAATACTTCCTGCCACCTGGAGCCTCATGGCTAGCAAGAGGAAACAGGGAAAAGTGTTACAAGGTAACAGAGATATAGAACAACAGGGTTTTTTTTTCCTTAAGTTAATGCCAGATAAAATAGACACTTCAGTAACCAAGGACAAGCAAGGTGTAGGTTCAGCTTTAAAGGATAATAGTAATTAAAAAATTTGGATTACTGAGATCTTAAAACATGCACTCTAGGCATCTACTCTTCTCCTCCACCTACCTACCTGCTTTCCTCCAGTATCTATCCTTGCCTCTCCATTTTAAGAATGAAACAAATAGCTCTAGAAATATTTCAGACAGTAAGATTTTCAAACTTATATTGTCTTTGATGTAACTAAAATAGAAAGATCAAGCAGGCACTAATCTGCAGACTACAACATTTTTTCAGTCTAATGATAAATACACATGCTTCATTCACTTGGGAATAATGATATCCATGTCTAGTTACCAATTCCATCTCATGCCTAAGTAGAAATATAAACACCACTTGCATTCACTATGCTGAGTCTCCAGATGAGAGAGAAAACGGCAAACCAAAAGCCTTCAGTTATCACTATGAAATTTACAGTAAGAAACAACCTCAGTGAACAGAGCCATGTCCAGCTGACTCCACTCCTACCTCAGAACAGGCAGGGGACTGAAGTCCAAAGCCATATGCTAACTTCCTGAAGACAGCAGTCTGGAAGTCCATTAGCTATTACTGCAGTGACCTGACCATTGTCCCAGATGGATTTACAAGGAACCCTAAACATGAAATGTGTTCTAACGATGACACTACAAAAGCTCTGTCATCCCACTCTGAGTAAAGCATACAGCATCACAAAACCCAATAATGGTGAAAGAGGTCCCACACAAATGTTCCCAAAGCAAAATGACTTTTGAAAACTGCCATGTTCTAGGGTTTTGGTGTTAACCCTTGAGTGGTACATTACTTTAGGTGCACGGCCTCTTCTTCCATCTTGTGAGACACTCTGAAGTTTTTCAATCAGTGGAACAGCAAAAGAAAAGGTTTTCCCAGTTCCTGTTCGAGCTTGAGCAATTACATCTTTGCCATCATAGATGGGCTGAAAAGTTGTCACTTGCACAGGGAACAGGTATTTTACACCTCGAGCTGTAATATAATCCAAAGAGATTTCATTAGAAGGTAACAGCTATGTAACCAGCCTGAGGATGTAGGGTGCATCATGTCAAATTCTGTACACAACAGGAGACACAACTTCGAAGAAGACCACCCTTCTTTAACTCCTGCTCTAGATTGAAAAGGATACCAACTCCAAACACACCTCAGTATCCACCATGCAATACAGCCTTCTTTGTTATTTCTGGCATAAGACAGGACAGGAAGAAGGAAAGAACAATCTGTTTTTTCTAGCAGAGCCTAAGACTTTTAGCTTCATTTTGAAGGTGAGATGGAGAGGGTGGTGTTTGTTTCAAAACATTCTAGAATTTCAGAGATTTTGAAATGTGGAAGTAAAATGATTCATCCAAAACAAATTTCGGAAGAAGAAAATCATAAAGGAATGAAAATTTTGTCTGATGAACAAGAACTGCACAGGTGCCCAACACAGGATAAAAACTTTGCAATGGTTACTTTCTCAACAAAACTAATTGAGAACTAAGAAAACATCCAAAAGCAGAACAATCATAGACAATCTGTGCACAGGAGCCAAATAATCATCATATATAAAACACCCTTACGCTTAAGTGATATTGTAGACACAGATATGGAACTGAAGTAAAGATACACAGTAAATAGAGTGGTGCTGACAAGAGACACCCTGTCTCTAGTACATATATCTTGGAATAATCATACCATGGAAGAATAAACTCACCCTAAAGCACCAGAAATTGAACAAAACTTTGTTCCTACTATGGACAGTAGAGTTTTGTATATCTACAGTGACTGCTCACCTGCATATTCTCACCAAACAATAAATGGAAGGCCATTTAGGACAATTTACCCTTGGCTTCTGTCTCTGCTTATATGGCTAACAGAGTTCAGTTCTGGAACCACATTCACTGAAAATTTTTTTACCCTGTTAACTAACCTTTGAGAAGGTTGATGGTGTCTTGGGAGAGAGGGAAATTGGAGAAGGCACCTTCTTTTTCTTCTTCTGTCAGCTCCTTACAGGATAAAGATGGAAAAGAAAAAACTTACTAGCCATAAGAGATAACCAAATAACACATGCTACAAAGACACACAAGTCAAGTTTGCTTTACTGTTGCAATTTTAGCAGATATCATCTTTGTTTAAAAAAGAAAAAGAAAACCCTTATGATGGAAGTACTTTGCAAACAAAAATGCCATCAAAATGTCAAATGGGAAATTTGAATCCACTCACACTGTATAACGAGACCCACTGACACAGGCTGCACCACCAGAGTTACAGTGTCTCATGATTTTGATTCACTAAGCTTTTATTTCTCATGAGTAGCTGGATTTGCTGAAGCCGTAAGTCAGCGAGCTGCGAGCTTCCACTTAGTTTTACTGAAGAAATTCAACACAATCTGGAGGCATCAAATAATGTTAGGCTCAAAGGGTGTGTGAAGAGTCCATGCCAGGGGAATCAGTATTCTGTAGGGGTGTAATTACCCAGGAATTTCTTTATTCAGGCCTCTTTTGAGAGGAGCGCTCTCCAGAGGCACCTAGTGTGAGCTGACCCTGCTGCTGTACTGCTTTGCTACACTGTTACTTTTATAAAATACAATGCCTGAATCTGCTTTGGGAAACCAAAGGTTTGAACTTCAGAGCACATTAACAATCAGACACCCAGAGAGAAGACAAGTGAATTGGGAGTAAGTATGCTGAAACTTTGAAACGTTAGTTAAGTGATATAAAGGGCTGACTGAACACATATACACCCTTAATCACAAGCTACTGACCAAGTCGAGGCTCAGGAATGGATCTATCTGATCTCTGAGTAGCTGAGAAAGCAAGGGCATTGATTCTGAACCTCAGGACTGCACAGGAGGGTCTCCTTTCCCTCTCTGCGTCTTTGGTCCCCGTGTAATCATTTCAATCACTTCTAACTCAATTTTCCCTTCTCCACATAGCAACTAATGAAGTGAACCTTGGCATCGAACACTGTCAAGCTGCACTTTTACAAATTATTTAAGTGACCTAAAGCACTCATCTACAACACTGTGATCTCTTACAGGGCGCCTCGTAAAACGCTTCTTCAAAGGGTCTGTAAGCAGAGAAAGAACCATCACAGCTGAAAGCAGGGTACATTCCTCAAGCACCGCTTGCCTGCACAGCAAGGAGAAAAGCCTTGGCACTGCAGGACACAAAACAAGTTGCTACATGATGAGAAGCTAGTACATGGAAAACCGCTCCCTGCTAGTTACCCTCCTGCACACAGGATAAGCTGCTCCAAGCGGCCTGGCACTTGCCACCGGAGTGGACACACGGCACCAGGAGGGACAGCTACCACGTGCTGGCGCATGTGCGCTGCAGCTTGCGCAGATGCAGGCACTCCTGGGCGCCTTCCACCTATGGGAAACCGCCGCGGCGGACGCTGCTTATGACAGCCCTCACACTACCATGGCACTTTAATTAACCAAGCCAACGGCTCCGCGGACTGGGCATTAGTACCTCCTCTACGCTGTCTTGCTCTCCAGTGTCGGTGTCCCCGGAGGCGCTCTGGTCTGCCAGGGATGTCACACCATTGCTTACTGCAGAGGAACATTTCACCGTATGCTCGGAGACGTTGGTCTCTCCAGCCAAACTATTTGCCTTCTCCTTGACTTTTTTTGTCTTCTTGGCCACGGGAGGCTCAATGTCACCGTCCCCCAGCACGTTCTCTTCAGGTTGATTCTGCTCTCCCTCGATCTTACTGAGCCGCTTCACCTTCGCCCGGCTCCCCTCCTGCCCAGGGAAAGCAGACGTTACACGACGGAACAGTCTCCTTCGCCCATCCCCTCCGACAACGCGCTGTTATCCGGCTTTACCACCTGAACCCCCTTGCCCGGGGCTCCCCCAGCACCAAGCCCACTGCCGGGCCGGGCCGCACAAAATGGCCGCCCCCGCGGTGGCACATGGCTCGCGTTCGCCCGCTCCCACCTTGGCCTTTCTCCGGCGACCGCGGCGAAGAGACTCATCTCCCGCCGGTGTCTGCGGCTCGGCGGGGCTGGCGGAGGGCTCGGCGGCGGGCATGGCGGGCGGCTGCTCCCCGGGGATGTATACAGCGATGCTGCTGCTGCTGCCGCTGCCGGTTTCGTAGCGGCGTCCCCAGGAGCTGCGCTCCGCCCCGGCGCGCAGGAAGTGAGGCGCGGCGCCAAGTGCGGCCGGCGGGCGGACAGGGCAGCGGGGCAGCGCCAGCAGCAGCAGCGGGCCCGCCCCGGCACCTGACAGCCAGACCAGCCACCGCCGGTCGCTGCCCGGGACCGCCGCTGCTGTTCGGGTTGCGCAGAAGGCGAGCCGCGCTGCCCGACCCCACACGCCACCCATGCGGCCGCTGCGCGCCGGCCCGGCCCGAGCCCGCCTCTTCCGGCGGCGCTGCCCAGCCGGTCCCTTCCTCCAGCTTCCCCAGCTCCCGGGGCACCACACACCAGGTCCGCCGCCTGCTGCTCCTCCTTCCTTCACCAGGCTCCCACCTTCGATCTTCACAATCCGGTAACCAGGTTGCTCTATCCCTACGTACCGGCAAAACAACGCTTCCCGTGTGTAACAGGGCGTGTTAAGTGCTACCTGCGGCACGGACAGTGCGATCGAGTGCATCGTAAGCAAATTGGCAGGTGACAGCAAGCTGAGTGGTGTAGTCAGCCCGCCAAAGGGTCGAGATGTCACCCGGAGGCAGCTGGACAGGCCTTAAAGAGGTGGGTCCGTGTTGAATCTCATGAGGTTCAAAAAGCCAAGTGCAAGGAATCCTCAATATCAACAGTCTGGGGATGAAGGGCAGCCCTAAGGAGGAAGACTCGGGTACTGGTGAGTAAAAAGCTGGACGTGACCCGTTACCGTGCACTGACAGCACAGAAGCTAGCCATGTCCCATCTGCATCCCCTGCAGCATGGGCAGCAGTTGGAAGTAGGGGATTCTGAAGGTAGAGGATTTTGCCCCTCTGCTGAGACCCCACCTGTAAGGCTGGAGTCAGCTCTGGAGTTCTCAGCACAGCAGAGACATGGACTTGTTGGAGCAGTAATGATGGGAGGGCTGGAACCCCTCTGCCACAAGGATAAAGTTCAGCCTGCAGAAGAGAAAGGTCCAAGGAGACCTTATTGTTCAATTTGATGCGACCTTATTGTTTGATTTGATGTAAGGAAGAGTTTTTTTCACTGTAAGGATGGTGAGACACTAGAACAGGTTGCTAAGAGGCTGAAGATGCCCTCTCACATTGAAGTTTTCAAGGCCAGGTTGGATAGTCGAGTGGCAGGTGTCTAGTCTCGTGCAAGGTGTTCTAACCCCTTGCCATGGGACAAGATGATAGTTAAAAGGTTCCTTCTGTCACAAACTATTTGATGATCTAGGATGCTACAGCATAAAAAATCTACTCCAAATATGTATACTCAAACTATGCTACTCAGGTTTTGGAAGTATGTTTTGTGTGAAGCTAAGATTATGGGAACTTCTAAAATAGTATTTTATTTTTTTTTAGATGTACAGGTTTGAGGGGCAGTTAAGATTTATACATTATACAGTGAACCAGGCTACAGTTTTGAATGTGACAGACACATTGGGTAATAAAGATTTAGGTCTTACAGTTGGGATGGCAATACACAAAAGAAAGGAAACAGTTAAGTTTTATTTTTCTGGTGTTCTTTAAAGTGAAGAGGATCTTGTTTATGACCAAAGTAGTACTGAGGAGGGGGAAAAAAAATTAAAAATTGATGACATTTTTCCAAGGGATTCAAACACACAGGAACAGCCTATTTTAATATGATATAAAATGCTGCAGTCCCCTTCTTTCCACTTTGGATTGTCAAAGTTAACGATCAAATGCTCTGTCAAAACTTCGTTTCTGGCCTCTGCTTCTGAATCTGCTTCTACCAGAGCCACCACGCCGCCCGTTCCTGGAGCCTGAGAAGCTTCGGCTGTTTCCGCCACCGCCACCGCCACCACCTCCTCCTGTTCGCGGCGATTCCACTAACTCAGGTAATTCAGTCGCTACGCACAAACGCCACTGTTTGGAGTCTTCCCATCTTGCCTATTGAGGAGGCAAACAGAGCATGTTAGATTCTAGGACTGCAAGTACAGGGTGTTTCATAATTCCTAAGGTAGCTCAATGGAAAAGGCAAAGTTATGAGCTAGTAGTACAGGGGATTCAAGCTTCTATCTAAAGTGGTCAACACTGGTTTCAAAATTTTAAGCACATGAGCTACAGCTGTCCAAGTCTACCTCAGATATTGCTGAAGAGAATAGAAACCTAGCTTAGAGCTTTACAAACCACCTTCATCAGTAAACTGTTTCCCCACCCGTCATTTATTAAAGAAGATCACGATAACTACTACTGATCAAACATCCACATCCTCCCCTCAACTCCTCTAATCCAGAATCAAACGTTTTTGTTTTAGGAATGAATGAGTGCTAGGGCATGAGGGTATAGATACACATTAAGGGAGAAATACCTGAAGGAAAGATTGGAAGTCTAGGGAATTTTGGCAAACAGAAACCTGGAATTCACTTTTCCATGGAAAGAATTCTGGGTGAAATAAAAAATGGGGATTTTATAGTGTAACAAAATTCACTGCCCACAAAGATTAATCCGACAGCAGTAACAAGGGGTGAATTGGTCACACCACTACTCTTCTCAGTGCAAGAGTTTCAAGCTACAGATTTTTGGTGGTAGGGAAATGCTTTAGTAAAGGAACATGGCATGCTTGTTCTGTTCTTCAGTTCTTTCAAAGCCAGTCCATTTGCCACTAAGAGAGACAGGATATAGGCTATAAAGTATTTTCTGCCTGACCCTTTCCAGTCAGCTTCATCTACAGTCTGCTGTAGCCAGAAATTTCAGTGAACATACCTCTATGTCCTTTTGGTCTGCTGCAGGAATATCAAAGCACACACCCTAAAAAAAGAGAGTAACTTATGCATACAAGTCTAGCCTTTTAATTGACCGCAACTGAAAAGAGCAGTCTACAAAACCATGTACTAGAACAGACACGTTTACATTTCAAAGTGGTTTTTAACAGAGATTGAACACTGAAAGTTGCATCAATAATTCTCAAAACACCAATACTTGTACTTCCTCAGTGTTTTCATCAAAAGAAAAGCATGTAGTATATGGCTTCTGTAGTGGAAACTGGGTATGAGTGATGTATGCATGGCAATTTAGGCATGTGAAAGTGCCAGAAAAATAAACAGCAGAATAAGGGATATGAAAATGGCACATGTGTTGACAGCACATGAATTAAGTTATCTAAGTCACAGCATTTCTCTGCACAGATTGAAGTATATTGAGAAACAAAAAATATACCCAGAAAACACAAAAATGAGGCAAAATAGCAAAAATGCCTAACAAAAAAAAAAAAATCTAGAAAGCAGGACAAAAGCATTCCTTGTCCTCTGTGTCACCACAAATAATGCTGTACTCAATTAGTGACATATCCTTGTACTAGCAGTAATGCGTACAAACTGTGAGACAGAGTGAGAGAAAGCCCTTTTGTTTAAAATAACTATCTCTCAGGGAGCTTTGCTGTAGTTGTTGTGACATTAAGAAGGCAATCTAAAAATTAACTTTTTGATCTTTCTTCTTCAGGTACCAGAAATGATGGCCATGCTTGATCAGAACTGACTGTCCTAAGAAATCTTGCTCTGTATTTAGCCATTTAGGCACAGGTGGTACAGTTTGTACCTTTCCCCTCTTTTGCTGTCCCCACAGCCGTGCTATATACTGCATTAAACCACCTCACCTCTTCAGCATATCAGTGGAGCAGAGAGCCCTGAGCCTCTGAGATGCCTATGTCCTAAGAGAACAGTGAGGCACAGCCTTCTATCAGAGTCATGTCCTTAACGGAGCCTCGACTGGCGTCAGAGACTAAATATTTCCCCTAACAATTGCTGAGAAAAGGCTACAACCAAAAGAAATCAGCAGCAACGACACAAAAAAGCTTACCATTTTTCCCTTGAGGAAGCACATTCTGTTCACCTTCCGATCAACATCATCACCCAACAGTTCTCGCAGTCTTCGCCAAACATAGCTCATATTGTTTATCTCTTCTGAGCAGTGTAGTATCATGGTAACAAATCCCTAAAGAGGAAGAAATACGGCATGCTCCATTCTGTCAAGGGAATGAACTTCAGAACATCTATCAAGACATGAGAACCCTGGTAATTTACATTTTATAAGGTAAGTTTTCAAGTGGGTACAGGAGAGCAAGAATATTTATAGCCACAATATTTTTAATTTAAGCTAAATTATTAGTTCCTATAAATAAAACCATAAGGAGGCAAATAATGGTCTATTAAAACAAGTGTGCAGGATTTTTTTTCAGATTCCAAACATCAGGCCATAAACTCTTACCGCATCCGAGTTCAGCAGAGAACGCTGTTCAATGGAAGTAGCCCCTGAAATATGGGCTAAAGCTGCTGCCAGAGCATTAACTGGTCCCTTTTCTTGTATTAAGAACTGAGCAGATTCTTTGAAATACTCAATAGCAGTCTGAGGAACAGAATCCAGACACCTAAATAAAGCAAAGTAAAAAAAAAATATATATACACTAGTATTTACTAGGGTCTGGAATAGAAGGAGAACAGCAGTCTAAGTCTTTAATAGCAATGAGTCAAGAGAGACAGCAAGAAGCAATCCAAACAGCCCTTCTGAACCTGGAAGACAGGAAGATGCAACAGGGACTTGAGTCACCAAACACACCTGATGGCATCTTTGCTGGAAGCCTTTATTATATCTGTTGCAGTAGGAACACCAACACGCTTGAACATAATGCCCTGAAATTTAAAAAGCAAAATACAGATAAATAACTCAGTTCTAAAGAAACAGTATTTGACTCCAGCAAGACAAACATGTAAATCTGTCATTTTTCTTACTACTTTCTCTTTTTTTAATTCTACTTGCTAGTAGAAGTTACAAGGTTAAGCTTACAGGGAAATGGGTAGCACTTAAGAGTCTTTTATGTACCAGGTGACCTTAAATTGAAATAAATAGAGACCATTTTGGCAGATTCCAGAGATAAAAAAGTCTTACACATTCTAAATTATTTATTTTAGTCCAATTTACTTAAATCTAAGTACAAGTTACACAGCCTTTCTAAATGTAAATCTTGAGTTTTGTAAGCCGAAACTAAACCACCTCATCCCAACTAAATCCCTCATTACCAAGAAAACTGTATGTAACAGGTCACAAAGTGCAAAAAATAGAAGTAACAGTTCTCAATAAAGCTACACATTTTCAGCTCTGTGGTGGTTTGGGAGTTCCCCCCGCCATGAGATTCACCAGACTAACTCAGCCAGCTGGGCATTAAGGATGAAGCTGTATTTAGCACATATTTACAAGAATATATACAATATATATATGCAGATATTTACAACTATATGCAAGTTAAAAGTAATACAGAAACTGGAAACCTCTCACAAACAGAACTGTCCAGGAGGGCTCTGAACTAATTCCCCCCCGCTCCTTCCCACCCTCTCCCTTATCTCAGAAGGCTTATGTGCAGGAGTGAGATGCAAAAAGCTGACTAGAGGTTAGAATGACAATGATTATATCAGGCCACACAGATTTAAGCAGACAGTTAACAGGGCAAACAGCAGCTAGAGACTGAGAAACTTTGTTATTGTTTCTTGGGTTTATATCTCTAAGCAAACTCAAATGAGTGATACACACATCACTATTATTTTCTTTTCATACCAAATGATCTAATTTCTCTCATTAGAATATTCGAATTAGCCTCAAACCAGTACAAACTCACAGATCAGATGACAGGCCAAACTGAGTCCTGCTTTTTCTCACTTCCCCAGGTACAATTGTACTGGCATTTGCTAAAAAATGCCACCAAAGGGACATGAGACTACAGTGTGCTTCCTGCTCCACAGTAACAGATGGCACACCCAAAGGCTGCAAGGTAACTAAACCTCATCTGGGTGCTTCATAAGCTACATTCTGAAACCAAACTATTGAACAAAACATGACATGCTACCCTAAGACATGACATTTGACTGCTCATGATCAGAAGAAAACTGTACTTTACCGCTTTTTGTTCCACATATCTTAATTGATATTCTTCTTTTCGCTGATAAAAGCAGATACAGATCCCGGTCCGTCCAGCTCGACCCGTGCGTCCAGAGCGGTGGATATAGGACTCCACATCCTTCCAAAAAATTGCTTTATGACTTCTTTATTATTTAATCAATTCATTGCGTTCACCTAACTCAGGTGTTACTACAGCTAAGCTTGAGCAATACACAATAACTGCATCAGAGAAATAAAAATGTTGTTTCACTACAGTCAAACAAAGAAGTTTTTTCTAGAACTCTCTAAAATCACAGTTTAAAAAGCGGAACCATGAGCATAGGTCAATGAAGTCATGTTCTGGCATCACCACATAGAATATGAGAAAACATTTTGTGTATGCCTCTATACCAATCACCCTCCTGCAAATCAACGTGAGCATAGTTACTGAGATATTAATATCAATTTCACTGAAAATTATCTTCTTACTTTTACACCCTCTTAACTTCAGCCAGGCTTCTCACTGTTGAGGTCTCCTCATATGCACCCCTACTTAGGGAATTGTTCTTACAAGACAAAAAGCCTTTCTTTACTTCCCACTGCTTCCAGATTTGCAATCATCATACAGGAAGAGGAGGCTTTGTACAGCCTTAAAAGAAGGCATTTTAAAGAGACTGTCTTTAAACATGCTAGGGACTGACATACTCTGAAAAGATCCTCTAAGAAACTACTTCTATATATTGGGACATTTCTTGTCCTTAAATGTAATGCTAATAAACTCTGGTGAATACCATCATCTGACAGCATACAATACTTGGAAACAAGACTACAAGTTATGACAAGATACCCAACGTAACAATCACCTACCTTTGGTGGTGAACTCTGTACAACCAGGTCAACTTCAGGAATATCTAAACCACGGGCAGCAACATTGGTTGCAACCAGAACTTTAAATGTACCGTTTCTAAAACCTTTCAGTGTAATCTCCCTTTGTTTCTGAGGAATGTCGCCATGCAATGACTGGCAATCCTGAAAAAACAGTATAATTACAAGATTGTATCAAAACTCCAGACAGTGCTTCATTTTATGGTCAGTTTTGAATGCAGTACCTTGGTGTTTGACAGACGGATACCATATGGCAATATCCAGAACTGAATTATCAGTTTGTGTTTTTGGTGTCTTAGAATATTTACTACATAATTGTTATTCATATACCTTAAAAATCTTTACCAAAGGTAAGAAAAAAGAATCATAGCATGTCTCTTATCTCTGCTGTGACTGATGGAAATAACTATGCCCTAACCTGCCACCCACGCCACCTATACAAGGCTCAGCTGTCTCAAAACAGTCTTTGACAATTCTCAGACCATCTTAGTATTCCTTTAGCCACCATTTCCAAATAGTGTTGCTTTTCAATCCTTCTCAATATATTTAATTTCTCCCACTACCAATTAAAGCATTAAAATATACGTGGTCCTAAACAAAAACTCCAATGAACTACAGCTTCAAAGATAATTTTGTTTTAACCCAAACATTCTGAAATTCTTTCTTTATCACAGCAATAAAAAGTATAAGACCAAACATACAAAAATTGTTTTTCTCTTCCACATTTCACATGTAAATACAGAATTACTTGTAAAAATACTAACACAGTGCTCAAAAATTCTTGCTCATTATGTTCAAAACCCGAGACAGGTTTAGACTAATGTCAGCTAGTACACGAAATAAGCATATATTCTGTTTGGAAATATTCATATGCAAAATCAGAAACATCTAATTTTTATCTCTTACTTGCCAAGCTCAGTTCTGTCTTGCCTACACAAGATTTAGTATCACTAACACCACCACAATGTGGGGTAAGCGTAGCTTCATGCTCAAGTTTAACTGTTACTGAGGTCATCTAGGAGCAGAGGAGAAATACTCCTGAACACACTGGTGGCTGATGAAAAAGTTTATCCCTCTGAGAACATAATGCTGAACGATTTTCTAGATGTAACTTCATCCATCTTCTCAGTGAAAACACAGCTGTAGCTGCTGTAGTACCACCAAAACCAAAACCAAGCATGCCTTGCAAGTGCCACTACACATCATGAACATTGCACCACTGCGCCAATGAGTTATTTTCCACCAGTGCTGCAATGTGCTCACTCCACAAACCTCAGCAGTACACTAAAGATCATTTACAAGAGATGGCAGAATGAATTACGTGTATACATCTTTAAACTCATCGTAACAGCTAATGAACTTATTAATGAAAATACAAACACAGCCTCTGTTGTATTACAGCTCTGAACCCCAGCTGCCCCCTCCCAACACTAATTCACATCAGGACTGCAGCTCCGTAACCGCTATTCCACCAGGATCTGCTATCCTAGTAGTTCATCAAGTCTAATTCCACTTTTTAATCCAAGACAGTCCTCTCTAGAGAAAAAATAATTCACAAGTGCTTCATTTAATCTCAGTGAGAACTCTTAAGGAAGAAATCCCGTGTTAGCCCAATATTTGTTAGTGCAGCCTAGTCCTGAAGTCCTTAATGCTGTAAACTTTCAACCAGTTTACTTTTTTTTTTCTTCACAGCAGTTGAGAAACTATATGACTGCCTGGAAAAAACTGACCCCCTCTGAAAAATCTCTCTTTAAAATTTCTGCAGCATAGGCCTGGTATCAGTATAGGGTTGATATAACTCTGACAGGTTTTGTTACTTAATACAGATTAGTAAATACCTGTTTGATTGAAGCATTCAGAGCCAGTTCATTTGCCTCCTTTTTGGTCTCACAAAAGACAATGGTTCTCCCATGGCTGCCACTGTAGACCTGAATGACATCTCCAATAACAGCAGCTCTCTGAGACCAGTGACATTCTATCGCCAAATGCTATGGAAAAGAATTCCAGTGTTTAGCTTGCATAAAACCACAAGATTGGTTGGACTCAATGATCCTAAAGGTATTTTCTGCCCTTAGTGATTCTATGATTCCAAGATTCTTTCTTAGTACATTTGAAGCTGTAAAATCCAGAAAGGCCGAAGAATTACACAGAGTTTCTTGATGGGCAAAATACGGTAACTCATGTTCCTAGAACATGCAAAATCCATAAGGCTCTTATATCCACCACAATTAGTCTAATATCTATTGAAATAATTACAGTGAGAGTTAAAAAAATAAAAGCAAGAAAGAAAAAGCAAGAGATGTTAATCATTTCTCTAGAGAACAGTATGGGGTGCAAGACTTAGTCATAGTTCTATCAAAACAATTTTCAACGTCATTTGGTGCCTTTTAATGTAACTTAGGATGGGATGACCACTTGTGGCATAATGGAAAAGGCCTAAAAAGATTCCACATCAGAATACTCACTTCTACTGTTGTGGCAGCCTTTTGAGTTCTTTTCCCAATAAGGTCAATCTGTTCATATTTAGACTTCATGTATTTCTTAGCCACATCATACACCCAATGTGGGCAAGTTGCAGAAAACAGTAGCGTCTGGGGATTGTCTTCTGAATCTGAAAATAGAGAACAATGTTTCACCAACTTCCTATCTTTCAGATGTATACAAGTTAATTATATGGGTTAATAAAAATCTGAGGTCAACTGTCAATACATAAAATAAAGAAGGCAGTTACGCTTTTTAAATTTATGCATTACCAACATCTGGATAAAAAACACACCGGAAAAATTGTCAATATTAGGAAAGAAGTAACTTTGACACCTAGGTAATGGATTTTAAGCTTTGCAAAAGTCCTGTAAGCAATTCCCACTTACACTACACTTCCTCATGTACGTTTCTACTAATATTTAGTATTTGATAATATTTAAACAAAGCCACCTGGCAACTTCCAGAAAATATACCTGAAATTTAGCAGACTTGAGTTATTACTACTATTTTTTTTAACCATTTGTTTAAATATTGAGATTACCCTTTTTGTATGCAACACGTAAAATGTCTTCCACTTGCTCAGCAAATCCCATGTCCAGCATCTGGTCAACTTCATCAAGAACAACATGTTTCACCTTGGTAAGGTCCAGCTTGCCATTCTGAAGATGGTCTTTGATTCGACCAGGTGTCCCAACCAAAATGTCAATGCCATTTCTCATGAGATCAACTGATAGACAGGAAAGAGAGAAAAGACAGGAATGAACTAGGGAGCATCCTCTACACTAGCACAGGGTAGCTAAAAAGTAACAGAAGAACTTCTTAAACCATTCATAAGTACTCTCCTTACAAATCTAAGTGACAATAAATAATGCACAGGAGGAGAATACTTGGGCAGGGGAAAGAAGTCCCAGAACCGACCAGGTAGAAGTTCTACTGCTCTTTCTAAAGAAAACAAGATTTCCAGCCTCCCTTCCCTCTCCTCATGATGTAAATAAAGTGGCAAACAACATCTGGATTTTAACATACTTTGGGAATAATTACTCTTCCCAAATTGTCTACCTTAATTGGAATCTAAAATAAAAAAAACCCAACCAACCCACAACCCCTTATTTGTCTGATTATCTGAATTAATTGAAATCACTTCTTTCCTTAAGTTCTGCAAGGCAAAAAAACCCCATCCCTAATACGTGAAGATACATTGCAATGAAACAGGCTAATTATTCCTACTCTCATTTGCTTTGTTTACAACCATCATGACAATAAATTATGCTGTCAGAATAATCAAGGTTTTCTCCATTTTACAGATCCTCTAGGTACCACACTAAAAAAAGCACCACACCCACTCATCACAGATAAATGTATTTTGAAGACAAAAAGTTTACAGGAACCTAAACTGAAATACCTTGTACACACAGAGTATGCAGACACACAAGAAGGAACATCAAAAATATAATCAAGAGCTACAGGTATTTCTCACAATAAGAAGCCAGATTCCAAGCTACTGATTTCCCCATGAACACTCCAGTTTCTGAGATAAAAGTGTATGTATGGAAGGTCCCAGCCACATTCCACATTTTAATTACTACTGATGTCACTTACTTTGTGCATTATATGGAGTTCCTCCATAAAAACAAGCTACTGTTAGCTTTCTTGTGATGTCCTTAAAATCATTGGCAACCTGGTTTGCCAGCTCTCTCGTTGGACAAAGAACTAATACCTAGATAAAACAAAGACCAACACATACTCCCTCAGCATAGCTTCCGCCAAGAAACAGTTAAGACTTCGTATCAGTAGTTTTAAGTCTGACCATTCACAATTGAAAAAAAAAGAAACTGGTTTAAATAGTCATCTAAGCAAAGATTAGAGAAACACAAGTCTCTTGTAACAACACCCTTAATCTCCTTCAGCACAAAATTATTTAGGACAAGCTTTTCAAATGAGATAGACTAAAGGTATTTAGATTTTATTTTAAATCTTGAACAGATGAGCTACAGGTTTTCTTCTACGTGCATACATGCTAAGTACAAGACTGAAGGATTTGGGTAACAAAAGGTGCTGTGCTCAGTAATGCCTTATGGTCCTGTAAATAGGTGCAAGGAGGAGCCATCAACCCTCTCTCAGCTTCCCTGACTCAGGGAAACTTCTGTTAAATGTGGTTCTGGAGCTTGTGCCAATATCCCTGCAGAAGCAACCCAAGATCCATTCTCTCTTCCAATATACAGGATTCACTACAGGAGATCTAAGAAATGTATATAAATAACTAAGGGCTGCATTCAGGGAAGGAAGGCACAGCTTCTTCTCACTTGTGCCCTGTGACAGGACAAGGGGGATGTAAACTACAGCACAGTAAGTTCCATCTCAACATGAGGAAGAGCTTCTTTACTGTAAGGGTCATAGAGCACTGGAACAGGCTCTCCAGAGAGGCAGTGGAGTCTCCTCCAAAGACTTTGAAGACTCATCTGGATGCGCTCCTATGAGACCTCCACTGGATTATGCAGTCCTGCTCTGGCAGGAGTTTTGGACTTGGAAGATCCCCTTTCCAACCCCTAACATCCTGTGATCCTGTGACAAACAAGGTACTAACTAGGAGTATTAACTAACGGAGTTTAATGTGTGACTGCAGCACTCTTCTCAAACCTGGCATCAGTGGCTTGACAAAAGGAACCTTAGAAGTCCTTATCCTGTTACTTATTTAAACATAAAAATATGTTACAAAAAGAAAGTAGTGTACTATAGTTGAGTGAGGCCTGAAATCTTTAACACTCACAACTCCCTCAAAGAAAGCTTTCCCTTCTCTGCAAGACTGCTAAATCTGGACCAGCATTCTCAGGCAGACAGGACGGGCAAATGCAAATAAAAGAGCTAATACTAGTTCTGGAATGAGTTTCAGGTAATCTACAGCATGAGTGACAAGATGAAATAACTGACACACACAAAAAAATTCACTGTTAATGAGGATAAGATAGGCTTTATCCTATTAGTTTCAGAGGGCATCAAAAAAACCCACAATTGGTAAAAAAGACGTAGATGGTGTTCACATGCAGAATGCAGACAGCTCACAATGAATCTATATTCTCTGGAGCAGAAGCTTCAGCATCTGGAAGTGGTCCTATGGAAAACTAAACCTATTTTTAAAACCTGCTGCTCCTTACAAAGGTAAAGAAGTATGTTTAAGCAGACAGCTTTTATGATGCAGAAAAAGTAACTAACCCCTTACTGATTTGGGAGAAAAGCCAAGCATTCAGTAACCACTGGTCCAAAACAGGTAAGGTGACTGGACAAAATTAAACAGGAACATGTTGAATACCTATAGTTTTGGTCTCCCTGTACACAGAAGAAGAAATTGACCAGTGGATCGAGCTGTTTGGCTCTTTAGTCAGAGTATGAGGCAGCACAGAAAGCAGGCAAAACCCAACAAAACCAACTTTCAAAGAATCTTTAATGAGTATTACCTTACCCCTGCAGAAACTGGAAGAACCTTTCTAGCAGGTCAAAACTATCAATCACTCTTAACATAAGACAAAACAAAATCAGCACCCTAACCAAGCATAGCTACCTTTGGTGAACGGCCTCTTCTTCTTTCCTGTGAGTCTCCCTGAAGCTTTTCAATTAAAGGAATTGCAAAAGAGAAGGTTTTCCCTGTTCCAGTTCGTGCCTGAGCAATTACATCTTTGCCAGAAAATACTGGGTTGAAGGTCTTCACTTGCACAGGAAACAGGTACGTCACTCCTCGAGCTGTGACAATTTCAACAGACTACCTTAGTAAGACCATTTTACAAGTGTTCATTCATTCTCTTCAGAGGAAGTTATCCCAAGTAGAACTTTCATCAGCTTGGAAATCAGGACTGTGTCAACACCTCCTCCAATTTATTTAATTAAACAGGTCATCTGTCAACACTCTGGGCCTGTCTATTTGATTCTCTAGCTGGGACAGATGAAGTTACTGTCCTTTAATGAAAGTCCTAAGTACTGTGACTTTATTTATGTAATGTGCCACATTTATCTACGAAAATCTCTTCCTTTGAAATAAACCACGTCAAACCCACTTCTATTCTTCTTTTAGTTCACACTAAGCTATTAACAAAGTAACATCAAAGACCGTAAATATAAATGGTTTTCCTTCACTCACACTGAGATTTTAATTGAAAAATTCTGCCCCCCCTTTTTTTTTGATTACATACTTCAAAGTTCTACTGTAAAAGCCAAAGTGGGCAATACTGCAAACAAACAAACAAAAAAGTCTTTGCTCATAGATGTATTTAGAGCAAACAATCAAAACGCCTCTGTGTAGTACACAAAAGGAGAGCATACCTACAATGCTCACTGAATATACTAAGCATAAAAACACAAGACAGAGATAATTTACTTCCTGCGGTCACAATATGCTAAGAGATTTACCTTGAAGAAGCTGAACAGTCCCTTTGGAAATTGAAAAATTGGAGAATGCACCCTCTTTCTGCTCTTCAGTCATCTCCTGTTAGGTAAATAATAAATCAGGTAACGCTACATATACATATACATATATATATATCATATGACCATCAGAAAATTCAAGATAATGGCACAGGTGCTAATGTCATACCCAAGGGCCAAACTTTCAGTGACACTATCACAGCTGCAGCTAGAGTGCAAGCTTTGTTTTACGTACAATCATGTTTCAAAGTGAGTTAAAAGTGATGTGAAATTTTATATTCTTTTGTAGCTAATGACATAACCCTGTAAATGCAAAACAACCAAATTAAAACTCTAAAACTTCTCAATGACACTTTCACATTCTATTTGAAACGACTGCCTTTTGGTAATTGGCATAACAAATGATGTTGCAATACGCAAGAATCAGGCTTACTATCTAGTCTACTTCTTACTTCCCAACTAAAGCAACACAGTAATTCACAGATAAATGGAACCCAAAAGAATAACATTGTAACATAGAGCATGAAACATACCCACTGAGCAATTCATCACTTCCACATGTTTTTAACACTACAGTGATTAAAATAAAAAGCTAGAGGAAAGAATGCTAACCCTGGAAATCCTGTGTGCTTTGTGAAGCAAGAAACAAACAGAGCAAAAAAAAAAAGAAAAGGAAAAAAAAACTAAACAAGCAACAGCAGAACACAGAGGTATAAAGACTTTTCAAAACAAATTTTAGGTACAACAAGATGTGTTTCCCCTTCAAAATCCCCAGTTGTTCGTGTCAAGTAATTTTAGAGGAACCAAATTAAATAGAAATAAGCATAACATTCTTACGGAAAGGCTTAAAAGGCTTACAAAAATCATGATACATAATTAAGAACCATCTTACCACATGAACAGCTACTGTTCAGCAAGATATATAAAAACATATTAATACTTCCATTGTTCCTCTAGCCAAATGTGTATTTCACTTGAGATGTATTCAAAATATCCGAAAGAAACCACTTAAACTATATTTGTGGCAATTAGAGTTACATCTAATGATGCCAAATCAGTTCGCCTAACGATGCCAACCAGTACAGGTTGGGAGGTGATCTGCTGGAGAGCAGCCCTGTGGAGAGGGACCTGGGAGTCCTGGTGGATAAACAAGTTAACCACGGGACAGCGATATGCCCATGTGCGCAAGAAGGCCAATGGGATCTTGGGATGTATTACGAAGAGTATGTCCAGCAGATCAAGAGAGGTTCTCCTCTCCCTCTACTCTGCCCTAGTGAGACCTTATCTTGAATACTGCATTCAGTTTTGGGCTCCCCAGTTTAAGAGAGACAGGGATCTGCTGGAGAGAGTCCAGTGAAGAGTTAGAAGGATGATTAGGGGACTGGAGGGCATGTCTTATGAGCAGAGGCTGAAGAACTCGGGACTTTTTAGTCTGGAGAAGACTTACAGAAGGCTCTTCTCACTTGTTCCCTGTGACAGGACAAAGAGCAGTGAGTGTAAGTTGCAGCACAAGAGGTTCCACCTCAACATAAGGGGGAACTTCTTTACTGTAAGGGTCACAGAGTACTGGAACGGGCTTCCCAGAGAGGTTGTGGAATCTCCTTCCCTGGAGACTTTCGAGGCCTGTCTGGATACGCTCCCCTGTGATCTGAGCTAGATTGTGTGGTCCTGCTCTGGCAGGGTATTTGGACTTGATGATCTCCTTGGGACCCTTCCAACCTCTAATATCCTGTGACCCTGTGATCGTATTAAAGTATCAACTCATTGTAGCTACCAAGATACTGGTAGTAAAGTAATGAAACAATGGTGCACTGACTTAGAACTTCAGAACCTTCATAACCAAAAAGTTTTGCAAATGAGCACGAGAAGGGACAGTTCACATAGCCTTAAACACTAAGCATTTTTAGCAGTCTTTTCACTAATTGGGAGAAAGAGAGAAAATAAAGATAATTTCGCCTTAATTTAATGTTGTTGCAATGCAGGAGTCAATACCTGAAATATATCACAATAAGTAAGTCCTTAGTTTTACCTGCTCTTGCTCACTGTCTCCCTCACCACTTGAAGTTTCACTAGAATTACTGTGCCGTTTTTTGTGGGAGGATTTAACGCTAGAGGAAGATAATCTCGTGTTCTCTGGGCTTTCTTCTCTTGCATCACCGTTTTGTTTAATTCTGCTCTTTGATTTCTTGAGTTTTGGGGTAACAGGCTCATCCTCTGACTGCTCACTTTCCTCCGTCTCAGCCTTTCTCTTCCGAGATTTCTCGTGGCGTTTAGATTTCTTCTCCTTTTTCTCCTTCTGATAAGGCACAGTTCAAGTAGTTAAATAAAGGACAGGATCCGAGCGACACAAAACAGAGAAGACACTGCAGAGCAGTTAAAACTAAAAGCTTACGTCTCTGTTATTAATGAGGGGGGTGGCAGGAAGCAACAGATCCCACCCCACCGCGGCGCAGGTGCCGCCCACAGGCATTTTCCTGACCATGGCCCGGCATTTTCCTGACCCGGGCCTTCATTTTCGGCATCCCGAAGCGCTCTCCGGGTCGCTACATGGCGAGGACGGCCCCACGCCTGATCTAGCCGGCCAACCATAAACACCCGCGGCGGCAAGGCCGTCCCGACACGAGGCCGAGCCCGTTCCCCGCCGACGTCTCAGCAGGCCCCACCACCGCGCACGTGGCCAGCCCGGTCCGCCCCGCGCCCGCCGCACGGCGCAGACCCGCCCCGGCCCACGCCAGCGGGGCGAGCCAGCCAAGGAAAGACCCACCGGACACGAGCCTCAGCGTGCAGCCAAGGCAGCGCGGCGTGGTCGGGCCGGGCCGTAGCCACCCACGGAAGCTTATGGACCCCTCCCCGATACCTTACGCCGCCGCCGGCTGCTCTCCTGAGACGATTCTGTCTCCATAGGGCACTCGGAATCCGACTCGGCCTCGCTGCTGGCGCTAAACCGGGTGGCTTCAGGCATCTCCGCTCACCGCCACCACGCCACGCCGCTGCCGACCGCTCTGTGACAGAAGCAGGCCCCGCCCCTTGCCCTGGCGGAGCGGGGTGAGGCTGCGCCGCTCAGCCGCCGCTTGGCAGCCAATAGCTTGTCGGACTACAAGGCCCAGTGTGCCTCGGAGGGCCACCTCCCCCGGACTACATCACCCAGCGTGCCCAGTGCCCGCGAGGAAGGACACGAACGCCTTGGCGTCACTGGGCGGTGTCCGCCATGACAGGCCAGAGGAGTGGATGGCGGCCTCGAGGCTGACGGGGAATTGGCGGTTAAGGCCTCATCCCCTGGCAGCTCCGGCGGGAATGTCGTCGTACCGTACCCGCGCCTGGCAGAGGCTTTTTAAGAAAACTGAAAAGGTGCTGACAGAGCGGCAGCTTGGGGCACTGAGAGCAGCAAGGTGCTGGAAGAAGGCTGAGGGAAAAATCGTGGTAGCGACATGACTGAATCTTGGTATGGGCCCTGGACCGAGGCAGATGGGATTGAGTGCTGCAGGCTCAGCCACAGCCAGCACGGTTTCTTCCCCTTTGTTTTTTTGCTGCCAGGGACACCTTTTCTAGATGAAATCTCCAACTGCTAATTAGAACTTTAGCCTTCTGTCTCCATAACTACCAAAGACAAGTTTTCAGTACGGAAAGAGCATAACACAGTAAAAGTATGAACAAGTGCCTCAACAAGACTTAAAAGGACCACAGTGAAATGTGTACGCTTCACTTACAACTACAGGAAGAAATAAGATCAAGAAGTCAAGATTAGTCTTATAAATTTAAAGCTGTAAAATGATACTGGTGGTTGTGATGATGCTGATTCCTGAAGGAAAGGCAGCCCAGAGCAGAGGCGCACTGGAAGGGTTTTCCTTTAAACAGTACACCGACCCTACCTGTTGTCTGCCACACCAACACATTTTCACTTGCAAAACCAGAATCCTCTTTGCCGGATAGAAACACGCCAGGCAGATTCAGGAGGATGCTGAGATGTCTTCAGGACACAGAGATCCTGGGAATTCCAAGAGTTTTTGGTAATACCTGTGTAGCGAGGTGTGTGCCAGTCTTGGTTTGCACTGTTTTCCAATGTGACTTTCAAGAATTGCAGCATAAAATAGTCCTGTCCAGTTGATGCCATTCCTATTAGAGCAACACATGCCCTTTTGAGGTTAATGGAGTGATCTGAATGCAGTCTACTCTCATTTTTATTACTGGAGAAATGTAAAAAATAATTCTAAAGAGCAACTATAGAATACTATAGTCAAATGCTATGGTTTAGAGACAGCCTCACAGATGTTATTCATTGCATTTACACTATGGTTACAAAGGGAAAGTTTACAAAGCGCAGTATAAAAATCATCACGTATTTGTGACCACAGTTAGCTGAAGCAAGGAATTTCATTGCAATTTCCTTCTGCTTAGTCCTCTTTACACTCTAAGAACTTGACAGGAAGCTTCATCTTCTTTTCAGTCCATCTGAAGTATTAGAATTATTACACATCAGCCTTCACATTCTGAAAATTAACTGAGTTGCCTTAGCTTCTGGTGCCACAGATGACAATGCAATCAAAGTGAACATTTGAAATAGAGTTTGCTAGAGAGTGTCCAACAGATTTCAAACAAACCCACACCAGAACTGCCTCATAAAATGTAGTATGTGATTTGTTCCTCCATACACTAGCTTCTCAGGTTGACATACATATCTAATTAAAACTCAAATGGTTAAATTTAATAATTTAATAATTTGTGATGTTACTAAAAAATGTATTTTTCCCTCACAGCGTTTTACATTTTTGCTAATTTAGTTAGCAGTTTTATAGGTATTATTGACATGCAAATGAGTAAAAAAAATGTTTCCTACCAATTTGGTTTCCATTTAGGGTTTTTTAAAGTACAGTTACCCTATGTGATGTACACGTTTTTCTGTCTATTGTCAGCAAGTCAGGTGGTAGTTTTGTACTTTAAGTTTTGATTGAGCACCTCCATAAAGTTCTTCTTAGTCTTCACCTACAACTGGGGAAACAGTGACAATATCTATAACATCACATGCATCTTAACCTGTCTGCTAACAGGAGTTTGTCAGTCATCAGGTTTAACACTGAGTTTATCAATTTCAGTATTTCTCAGCATTTCTGCACTTGGCCATTTCCATCAGCAAGGCAGAGCTCAAATATATTCTTGCAAATGAATGCAAAATATAAATATAAACAGCAGCATTTGTACAGCTGATTTAGGGGGAGTACTCATGTAAAATTACATGGCAGGATTGGCCTGCATCAAAAGCAGAGTGGCCAGCAGATCAATAGAGGTGATTTTACCACTTCTGCTGTGCTCTGGTGAGACCTCACCTGGAGAACTATGTCCAGCTCTAGGACCCTTAACACAAAGAGGACACAGATCAGACAGTATCTGTCTGGGTCCAAAGGAAGGCCATGAAGATGATCAGTAGTCTGGAGCACCTCTCCTGCAAGGACAGGCTGAGGCAGTTTGGGCTCATTAGCCTGGACAAAGCTCCATCGAGACCTTAGAGCAGCTTTCAAGTGCCTGAAGAAGGCTGGAGAGGACATGTTTACAAAAGCTTTTAGTGATAGAAGAGGCAGTGGTTTTAACCTACAGAAGGGTAGATTTGGATTGGACATTTGAAAGGAGTTCTTTACTATGGGGGTGGTGGAACACCCCCTCAGGGAGAAAGTGGAGGCCCCACCCTTGGAGACATTCAGGGTCAGGCTGGATGAGGCGCTGAGCAACCTGAAACTGGCCCTGCGTACTGCAGGAAGGTTGGACTAAATGACCTTTAAAGGTCTCTTCCAACCCTATGCATTCTGGGATTATATGATTCTCGGATTTACAGCAATATTTCTGACCAGCTGTGATTGTTAATTTGAAGATAGAGCATCCAACATGTGTTTTCTTACCTTGGGGAGTCAATTCCACTGTCTCCTGTAATGCTGTGGTTTTCCATCCTTTCTGAGTGCTTCTGTCCTGATGTCACAGTGCAAGCATCCTTAAAAAACAGATCTTTCCCCAGAAGATTTCTTGCTTGTTCAGCCTGTGAGCCCGAAACACAGCAAGCTACTACTGCACCCATCTCATAGGCAAAGTTCTGCAAAGCATCAGCATCTGAGTCAGCCTCATTAGCTGGGCAGAAATCTGCTGCAGCTGGAGCCTTCACATAGTTATTCAGGCCAGTTTCTAATTCTTTTGTGTGACCTGTTGGAAGAACTTGACTGCACAAACAACTTCCTTCTGGGAAGTCTGTGTTTGGATGCTCTTTTGAGCCATTTATTGATTCTGCAAAACTAGCACTTTCCTTACAAACATGTTCTCTTGAGACACCTTTACTTACAGTTGTGTTGCACTGGGCAGGGTAAGTATTAACCTTACAGTTTTTTAGGTACAGCCTTTGCACAGCCAAACTCCTGTCTCTTGTAGCTGAAAGAGCATGGCAAAGAGGCAAGTGACATGGTCCAAAATCATCATCCAGATGTAATGAGTTACAGATGTTACCATCCTGTGCTTTTTGATACAGAAGATGGCAGTTGTCAGTAAATCCTTCACTTTCCAGCTTCACTGATCGTGGATGGCTGGCACAGTCATATTTAAATATAAGTTCACTCTTTTTATCAGTCTTTTGTCTGTATTTCTTACCCTTTTTTTTTTCCATGTTAGTTTTGGCTGTATAATTTGAAAGACAGACATTTTTAAATTCTTTTGCTGTCTGATCTACTAACTCACATACAGCATCAGCTTTGCTCCTGCAACACTCATCTTTCAAATTTAATGACAATTGTGCATCTTCTTTGCATACACTCTCATCTTCAGCGTAGGAGCAAAGGGATTTTATAGCATCCTCTGGATCATTTTGGGCTGTTCTTCTGTAGATGTTTTCTTCAGAAATATTACTCTCCAGAAAGCATTTACTTTTATTATCTGTTTGCAAAATAGTGCCTTGGGGATAACTGAAGTTTCCACTGAAACTGTCTAGTTGGAGAGAGGACCTGCTAGGGTGGAGTAGTACATTGTGCTTAGCTATGTCAGCCTGCCTTTCAGTAGCCAGCTCTTCATTTTTGTAGTCAAAGATTTTGGTGGAGTTCAAGGGCTGTGGCTTTTGCAAAGCCCTTTCTTGCTTTCGAGTCCTGGACTTGATCTGACTGTTAGCAGCACTTTTGTATCCCTTTGCGTGAAAGCTGTGCCTTTGTGACAGACCCTGAAAAGGGTTCTTGATTTGTTTTTTATATATGACATGGGATTCCACTGCTATGTTGGATGGCTCTTGATTTCTGATAGTCAGTGAAAGGTTCTCTTCCAGTTTTGCACTTTTGGATGTTAGCTCATGTATATGAGGTTTCCTGTTGCTTCTGCTAATGTGCTTCTCTTTCTTTGATTGTTTTTTCCAGGTGTGTTTTGATGGTTTACTTTCCATCTTTTGACTATAATCCTCTGAAAGATGCTTTTGCCTGCGTGTTGATGCTTCAGCCAAGGTACCATCACTAGTATATTTTTTCTGCTCCTCAAATTTCTGCATTAATATTGTGTGTTTAATCAAATTATCAACTGTAAGGGTAGGGTTAATATGCTTGATGATTTCATGTTCAATATCACGTGGAATATTATCTAAGTCCTCTTCATCCCTGACTGGCCACTCCTTAGGTGGAAACTGGGCTGAAAAAGTGGAGTACTCCTTCATTTTTTCTTTTTTAGAAGCACTTCTCCAGAAAAGGCCAAGGCCAAACCTTTTGCTTTTCAGTTTCTCTTTCACAGATGTCAGGGATCTGATTGTGTCCCAGGAATGTTTTTCAGCAGATGTGGAGATTCCTTGAGTTTGAGTGGAAGGCTTGAGTTCAATGCAGCCTTTCCTCCCTCTTCCATTAGGTTCATGGTTCATTAGGTGCCGATGTTTTACACCAAGCATATTCTGGTCAGGGAAACAATAGCAGGATCTGTAATGAGACACTGCAGAAACATTTTCTTTTATCAGGTCTGCACAGCACTCAATGTTTACCAAGTAAATGATGGAAGGTGATGAACAGCAACAACTGTTCTCCAATGGGGGGACCTCTCTCTTGTCTTCTGTGGTATCATTTGGGATAAAGTATGTGCTGGGTGTCACAATGAAGTATCCTTCTCCTGTATGATAGATTTTTCTTTCCTTAATTAGAGTGCCAAGGATATTATGTAAGATTTTGTGGGAGGGAAGTGTAATGCCTGTGACAGAGATAAAGATATTTCAAATCAGAAATAAGTTTTCAAATAAAATGGGAGCTGGCAAAGAAATAACTTTCTTACAGCAGATCTGGAAGTCACTGAACATAAAACATCCCATGTATTTAGTTCACGGGGTTTCAAAAGAGGTTTGAAGCTGGAAAGTTTGATCACCTCACAAAAGGCAGGATCTTTTTCAAATACATCAACACTTTGCTGAGCTTACAGAGCCAGCAATTGTTACTGCATTCAACTTTCTCCTCCCTGTGCTCCCGGCAGAACAGAGACAGCCCCATTCTGCAGCAGTGTCTTCACTTGGACCAGTGCGGGCTACAGCCCTGACTCAGGGAGAGCCCTTTCGGGCCACCCAGACGAGGGCAGCATAGAAACATCAACCAGCCGAGGGCTCTGGGAGGTCTTACGGATCAGTAACCCCCCTTTTAACTCTGCCACGGCCGTTCCTCACGGATAAGGAAGGAGGTAAAGACCAGCTGGTTGTCCCTGCAGCACTGCTGTGATGGAGCTTTGCATGTTCTGCTTCCAATAGGAATGATGTTCTCTTTGTGTCTGTCAGGATATGATACTCATGACAGAGACCTTTTACCAGGTACAAACCAAACAGTATCTTGTTCAAAGCATTTCCCTTTTGGCAGGTTGTTTAGCAGTGGCTTTTATCACTCTCTCTGAAGCGTATGGTATAATTTTGTCCGATGACAATTGCTACGGAAATTAACCTCACTGAGACTGGTCTCAGCTATTGGTTTTCCCTCGAGTGTCACAGTCCCAAACTCTTTAATCAAATGGCATCTGATGTGTCTGTCCACAGAAATTAAAACTTGGCAAGAAATATGCTCTCTCACCAAAAATTTAGAGTGCTACTTCTGGCTGACCTTAAAACACCACCTTATGATTGTCTCAGTGCACATATAGACTACATCATGTTCCTGGCAGAGTTTTGAGCCAGTTTATAGGGGTGCGTTAAAGTTGAAAAGTGAAAAGGCCTACCAGATCAGCCTGTAACCTTAGCAGTGCTATAAGCTTAAGACTGAAAAGCACCAAGTCAGACGCAAAGAAAACAGCCTCCTGCAGAGGGCCATAACGAGCCTTTGCAAAATCTCACACGTGCACACACATGTAATGGAGAAATTGAATGCTTCTCAAATTTATCGAAAACATAGTGTTTAAGGGAAGTGGCTGGTACCCCTTCCGAAGAGAAGAATTTAAGTTACTCGCTTTCAAGAAAGAAAGGGCTTGGAATTTGTGGAAACAAGCATGAATTTGAGGCCAGTTGTATTTTTTTGACAGCAAAACCAACTCTTAACTCCAACCCAGTGTCTTTGCCATCAGTGTCAGCTATGTTCCTGTCTCTGAAAGAACTCTGATCTGACACACGGTCTACTTTATGCTGTTCCATATCTGCCAACTAAATACCTCATCTGTGCTTTCCCACCCAGTAGAAAGGGCATTCACTCACGGAATCACAGAATGGTAGGGGTTGGAAGGAATCTCTGGTGATTGTCTAGTCCAGCCTCCCTGACAGAGCAGTTTCACCTATAGGGCAAGCTGCCCAGGATGGCATCCAGGTGGGCTTTGAATGTCTCCAGAGATGAAGACTCCACCACCTTTCTGGACAGCCTGTTTCAGTGCTCTGCCACTCTGATCGTAAAGTCCCTTCTCACGTTTAGGTGGAACTTTCTGTCTTCAAATTTGTGCCTGTTACCTCTGTCACTGGGCACCACTGAAAAAAAGACTGGCCCTATCCTCCTGATATCCACCCACATTTTTAAGCACTGATAAGATTTCCCCCCCTCCACTCTTCTCTTTTCCAGGTTTAAAAGCCCCAAGTCCCTCAGCCTTTTTTTGTAAGAGAGATATTCTAGTCTTCTAATCATCTTCATAGCCTTTTGCTGTATCCTCTCAAGCAGTTCCCTGTCCTTGAACTGGGAAGCTCAGAACCGGAGCCAGTACTCCAGATGAGGCCTCACCAGGGCAGTGTGCTGTTGCACTCTGTTCCCTCTTACTGTCAAAGAAGCTATGTAAATCTCACAGGTTCTCATGGGTTAGTGAGGCATATGGACATTCATGTGTTCTACCCATTACCTGTTCATTTATATTCTTTTACATTACCAACTATGCTTTTAAACATTCAGTGATTACTTGCCCATTAACATAAACTCAACCTTGATGACAGAGTGACTATAAAAGGAGGGAGAAGTGAACACATTACCTGGATAATTTTTGTCTAACTGCTCCATTAAAGCTTCCTGCGTGACTACCACATGGTTTGCATTCATGTCCGATATGGTACGGCATATTCCTTCTGCTAGCGGAATGGAGTGTGACTGTGAGAGAGGGTTCATCGGAGCAGGGCTCACATCACCTGTAGTCCAGGAGAGGAAAAATAAACTTGAATGTATTCATATTTACTAGTATCTGTGACAGGCTTTCACAATCAAATTCTTGTGCTGCCCTAGAACAAGCACCTTGTTCTCAGCTGATCTTTTAGCAAAAGACTCAAATATTTTTCAGAGAAGGAAATTTGCTCTAGTACTCTCCAAATGCCTTCATAACAAAGGAAACAGGTTACTTTTAAGCACTTCAGTTTGTTTAGTATTAAATTCCAGCTTAAAGCACATTTAGCTTCATAAACAAGGGATCAGAGAGAGAAAATTATGTCCGATGACTGCTGACTTTTTGAGTGACTGTTTACATATGAAAACATGCAGAAATATTTCTCTAATCTAAAGAAAAAGGTCAACATCCAATAATATAAGTACAAAGTTTTTTCACCGAGTCAAAATACAAGTTAAACCAAGACCAACAACAGGCTTTTCCGCTTGTCTAGCACACAAATTTTAATAAAAATAGTAAAAAATCCACTTTCATACCAAGATCTAGAACTAGATAATCTACTAGTAATGCACAGAAGGCAAAAACTCTTGTTGCAGCTGCATGCATTTTTTAGACTATGTCACCGTCTCTCCTGGTGAGAGACAGTAATATTGTCCCCGTTCCGCATGATGAAAGCAGAAGCTTGGAGGGGCTAAGAGTGTGGCTTAGCACCCCCAGTAACTCTGTAGCCCCAGTTCAGGGGCCTGGAAAGGGTCTTAGTCCTTTGCCTCAACTCCCTCATCCATAAAACACAAAGATAAACACTGCCTTCTTCCCTTCACAAGATGAGCAATTAAGGGCAAACTTTCAACGCGGTACCAGTGAATGATGTAGAAAAACTCGAAAGAAGCATTTTCCCCTGAAGCTGATCGCAAAGCACAAAGTAGGTACTCACATTAAGTCTGTTCGTACAGCAAGACAATGACTGCATACACCTTCTCAGCCCGATGGTCTGTTTCCACTGCCTGCTAGTGTCCTGTGTTTCTCTGTTCTGTGTTGCAGAGAAAGCCCCGGGTACCCTCAGCTGCCAACGCAAGCAGAAGGGACTCGTTGTTACTGCACACACAGACGCACACGCAAACAAACAAAACCCCACAACAAACTAAGCCAAACAACACCCCCCTCCCCCCAAACAAAAAACTCCACCACGCTAGCTTTAAATATTAACAGTAATTTTCTCGAAAGACGGGACTTTTGGGACTTTTTAGATTAAGTGATAGTCACATTTAACTCAAGTGCAATTGGATAGTCTGTAGGATGACTCTGTAACCCGATATTTATCCTTTAGGCAGAAAACTACAGCACAAACATTTATCTGAGTAAATGAACTTAGCAACAGCACTTTGAAGAGCTTAAATTGCTCTTGACCTTTGTTTTACAATTCCTGCGATGTTCAACAGAAAGCACTCGGAGAAAAAAAAAGGTCCTGGCATACAATTTCCTCAGTGCTGTTGCTAGGATATTCTTTGCAGGTGCAGAAACCATTGCAAGCTGCTTTTTGGATGAGAAAAGACCATCAGCATTCAGTGATTACTTTTGTGAATCACTTACTGTCTCAAGGCTCTGATGTAGGCACACCATACTGCTGCCAATTTCACTGTTCCTGCAAAGCACCAGACTGCTAAGACGTAAACCAACATTTATTCTTCATCTTTATTGTTATTATGTTGCTATCATTGTCTGCATCTGCCTCTCAGTCTCAACTGCCATGTCTCCATTCAGGGAAGACTCTTTCAGAATAATATTTAAAACAAAGTATCAAGCAAAATCCAGCTTGATACTGTAGGAAAAAAAACCCAAAAACCACCAACAACCAAACCACTAAAACTGTATGCAAATGTGAATCTATTTTACATGATTGTTTCAAATCGATAGTACACAGATGTCAACAACACATACATTAAGTATCATTCCTCCTGACTGTGAAATAAAGAAAGCAAGAATTAGATCATTTTCAGCACTGATAAACAAATTAGGAAAAAGCCCCAGGCAGCCCCCTACAATTGTCTCTCAATTTCTTACTCAAACCTTTGTGGATTCATTTTCCATAGCTAAGTAACTGCACTTCTGATGTTCTCCGAAGTTTGATGGAAATATGTAGAAGCTGCATCCCTTAGATTTGTGCTACCCATGCCTCATAGGCCTGATGCAAACCCACTAAAATGCCATGCTCATTAAAGGTTTTTGATATCCATCCCTTTACAGTTCAAAAAAGACTACAGAATCCCCCATACCCCTTCCCTACTCTAAATAAATCATCTGATGAAAATCATCTTCCTGGTTTCTTCATATTTTTATGAAGAACCTGCTCATGCCTATGTGCAAAGTACCTGTCAGCAGTCAAGGAACTTGTAATTAATTCTCTTGATGTTTTAAATACAGCACAGTTCCCATTCACACTCTGCAGCTCTTGCAGAATCATGTTTATCAATCCAAATCTAGGCAGTTTGCCAGCAGTCATGCACTCATGTATCATTATCCTTCAGTTTAGTTTACCTATCTATTCAAACTCTGCTCGTTACCTGGACATCTGAAACCCAAGAATACCCTTTTGGAGGATGTAACCACTACAGTGTGGGAAAAGTCACTGTAAGGTGAGATCAGAAAATAAAACAGTGCAGAGAAAAGCCTCTGGATATTCTGAACTAAGACAAAGTGATTCTTTTGCTTCATCTCTGACATTTTTTCACTGAGTTGTTTAATAATTGTAGGATTTTTGCATCTTCTGGCTCTAGGAATTACATACAAATTTTATCTGGGTGAAAACCAGGCTAGTTCTGGAGGGAGTGAACAAAGAGGCATTTTATTGCAATAGCACTCAATTTACTTCTTAAAAGTTCAGATAAACAATTTACATAACAATAAATGGTTAACAGTAAATTAATTCCAGAGGGGAAAAAAAAGAAAGAAAAACACCAAGCAAACAAAAACAAACTCCCACAACACAAATGCAGATAAAAAAACCCAAGTCTTTCATATGATTCCACTGACATATGTTGAGACACAGCACATGGAAATAGAAGATTGGCTTGCCTAGTTTGTAGCTGGAGAGATTGATTTATCCTGGAATTGCGTTGTATGCTCTGTTAAACTGCACACATCTTTCAGATCCTGCATCTCTTTGCATGGGAGCACCACTATGGTTGATGTGCAGTTGGCATTGATGATCCTCAAAGTATTTTTCAACTGAAAAAACATGGTGATTCTACTTCACTCTTTGCAGACATACACCCAGAAAGCCATAATAAAGCACAGAACTGTGAGCCTGATGCTTTTCTACAGACTAGAGCACATTGTGGCCACATTTTGTAGTAATTAAAAAAAAAATCACATAATTAAAGGCTAAGAATTTTAAAGAAGAAAAACTTACTAAGAACATCATAGGAAGTTGGAAACTGTAGCAAAACACTTTCTGAACATCAAGGAAGGTTTTACAAGGTATTTCCTTAATGAATAAAAATACTATAGAGAGTATAAAACCAGGGGTAATATCATTAAAACGTTTTCACTTTTAAGTATATAACAGAGAAATAGTGTTTTGGCACAAAAATTGTGTTCTATATCTTGTTTTGAGAACCACCCTTACTGAAGCAGAGAATAAAGAGTTCAATTGCATTAAAACTGTTTCAGTAACAGATTAAACTTAAGTTTTGACAAACAGAACTCTCAGGAACAGCACACAGTTTCTTTCTGTTGTTTGATGATTGGGTACAACTCTCAGAGTCATTGGACACTGGAATGGGCTGCCCAGGGAGGTGGTGGAGTCGCCGTCCCTGGAGCTGTTCAAGACAAGGTTGGACGTGGCACTTGGTGCCATGGTCTAGCCTTGAGCTCTGTGGTAAAGGGTTGGACTTGATGATCTGTGAGGTCTCTTCCAACCTTGGTGATACTGTGATACTGTGATAAAACTGTCATTTAAGGTCACTGAGACTTCTTCAGTTGACATTAAAGACCTTCTGCCTTCGTGATAAAAAATATGACCTGTAAATGTTTTCTGAGGTTTCTAACCTAGAGCTCTGAAATCCTTACCCTAATCTTAGGGCTAATGGCAGCCCACAGCCATATTTCCTTTCATTTGCAAAAAAACAAAAACAAAAACAAAAACACAAGCAAGTATGGTGAAAACAAACAGGGTTCAAGAAGAAAGGCAAGAGATCCATCCTGCAATCTCAATTCGGGCCCTCATATAGGATGAGTTACCAACACGTTCAGTGCGGTGTAATTTTCCTTCAGCAAAGCACAGTGGGAAAGCTTTTGCCACTGAAACATGTATCTCTGATCTTTAGAGATGTCAGCCCCTTCAGCACTTATCAAGGCCATTGAACTGCCCACTTAAATGCTCCAAGAACTACATGGGAGCAGGTTTCAAGCTTGGAAGGCACTGAAACACGTAGAGGCATGCAGCTTCAAATAAAGTGTTTAAAAGAACAACAGCATTTCTGCTTGCTTGGGGAGACTAGCAGGCAAGCTGGCCAGTAGAGATCTGTGTTTCACTTACAAGAGCTGCCAAAATACCCAGCAAGTAAAACTGTATACACACATCTGCCTTTGGGGCATTCTTGCTGTTCACTGCAGAACTGGCATGGAAATTCATCTGTGATTAATCCAAGGTAATTCTTTTTTGTGTACTTGAGCATGCCAATAGCTTTAAAGTCAACTGACATATGGCATTGAGCACAACCAGCACAGCTGATAGCAAGGAAGATTGTCTTTAGCCATTTTGGCATTCAGAGTCAGGCTTGGTTGTAAAAGACAGATTGATTCAAAAGCTTCATTGCAGGGAGATACAAATAAAACGAAAATAACCAGTCCCAGGCAAGTTGTCAAACTGTCAATAACTAGTGCATGGAGCCTGAAGACGAATAAAGAAGTCACCAGTAACACCTCTGTCTCCTTCAACTGCAGGTTGTGCCATCCACTGCTACATTAATTTGACACATGCACATATTTTCCACTTGGCATGGTTCAAAAAAGACCCTTCACAATCCTGACATTTCTCCACTGAAGTGGCTCTGCCTTCTCCTTGCTGCCAGCCCTGTTCTCTCTTCTGCAGTAAATCATGGACCATCCAGGTAGATCTTTAATGTCAAAAGCTCTGTTCGAAGCAGGAAGCAGTTACTGGGTGCTGGTTAAGTACTTATCTGTGCAGTGAAAGACTTGCTATAAAACCATTATCATGCAGTTGTACATTCCTGTGCCTGCTCGAATGAAGGTCAATTCCAACTGCTATAACACTCCTAGGGCTAACTCCTTTGCCTGGAAATCTTCTGTCACACAAATGGCAGTCACAAAAAGTACACAATATAAAGCTACAGACGTGGGAGTGAGATACACCTGGGGTAATGTCTCGTCTCCCCAAAATTCACTCCTCTGCACACTCCCTGACTTCAGATCACCTTTAATCCCAGCTAAGGGAGGTTGTGCTGCCTTTCAGTGACACAGTACCGACAGAGCTATTCAAAAGAGAACATTCCCCGCTGCAAGAGGCTTTCCAGAAAACCATAAATCAAAGGACACATAGCCACTATTATGTCAAACTCACTTCCAGGCAACACTTAGCTAAATGCCACCACCACAGAAACTGGCTCAATGCAGTTGTAACTTCCCTTAGACCCAGGCCTCCTGCTTGCAGTAAGGACAAAAGCCACCATCACACACTGAGGTGGAATGAAGCAGGAAGCAGCCTCAGATCTTGTTTCAGGGCATATCCCACTGCAGAGAGGCTTTTTTCATTCAGCTGAAACCAAAGCTTTGATGGTATATGGGCAACTTCACACCTACCTGAGCATGTTGATGGATATGCACACCCACTTATCCTTCCACTCTCTCTAAACAGATATCCCAACTTTAAAAGATGTTCCCTGTGCTAGAAAATAAATTTCTGCAGCCTTTAATTGGCCTCGAATTTATGGACCACTGAAAAGAAACAAAACCAATAAACTGACAAAAAAAAAAAAAAAAAAAAGAAACAAAAGAAACAAAACTTAACCAAACAACAACACCAAAAGCCAAAAACAGCTTAGAAATTAAAAGCAGCATCTGACCACCACGTAGATCTCAGAGAAGTTGTTTGTACACTGCAGACTAAACAGCCTTACTTGACCTCAGGATTTAAGCTCACAGTTCCCAAATCTTTCTCCATGGCTTTGGCACCATTAAACACTCTTTCTGTGTTTCAGTTCATCTAAATTTCAACCAAAAGGAAGTGACAGAAGCCAAACAGAATAACTGAGCACCTCCACTGTATTACAGAAGACTCTGTTAATATCTTTTCAAAAACCAATTTAACAGAACCCTTACTGTGAAGATCTTGGGGGTTGTTGGGTTCCGCACAGCAAAGTGAAGCCTCCAGAGGCAATTAGAGAGACGTGTGGGTGCCTGCAGGACCTTGAAAGTGTAGAACAATTCCAAAGCAAAAATTCAATTATGAAGTATTTCAGCAAGTGAGCTGAAGGATAGGCTCTATTTGCTGCTATGTTTTCATGGGAACAAGCAAAATATTTCATAAATTCGAGGGAGTTTTCAACCTTGGAAACTCAGCCTATAACTGGCTGGAGAAATCCAACATCCAGGGGGAAAAAAAAAAAAAAAGGAAGACAAACAGCAAAACACTGCTACAGGACAACAACAAAAATAATCACCTCACTCTTTTAATGCAAGAAAAGCAGAATAAAGATCACAGAGGTTCAGTTTATTCCAGCTTTTCAAATTGTGTTTCAGCTTTCAAAACAGACTGAGTTTGCCAAGTAGAGAGCAGTTTCAGTTGTTTCATTGCCCAGAAATGTTTCTGCTTCAGTACAAATTAGGCTGCTTACATAGAACCTGTGCACTGCCAAGTGAATGGAATACAGATTGCTGCTGATGCATCAGTATAAGATAAAGCATAGTAGGAAAAATAAACAACACAAAACTGTTTTGCATCATGTAATAGTTACTCCCAAGGGCTTCACTGTATTCTCATCAGTGAGAGCATTCATTCTGCACATTGCTAAAGCTCCCTAAGTATGAAACAAGATGCAAAGTTTTCTGAATAAAGCTATTCACCTCTTTCTGGTGATACTTCTTACAAGTTTTTACTTGGTATAGAATGAAAGCAAGCCTTTTAACAAGGCTACTCAATATTGAGAAACTCCTATTACATAGCAACAAAGGACAAGAGCATCCTGAGCCAGATCAACAGGAGCAGAGACAGCAGATAAAAGAAAATTATTATCTGCCTCTACTTGGTGCTTGCTAAACAATATCTAGCATATTAAGTGTAGTTTTGGGCCTCCAGTAGAGAAAAAGTATCTACAAATGGGCCACCAAGATGGTCTGGGCTGGAACAATTGTCTTCTGAGGCAAGTCCGAGGGAACAGGTCTTATTGAACCTGAAGGAAAAGTAGATTTGGGAGGACCTGACAGGAGACTCCTGAGAAGATGGAGCCAGGCTCTGCACAGCAGTGCAGGTTGGGAGGATGAAGCAACAGTGGGACATCATCAGTTGGAACAGGAGAGGTCCATACTGGCTAGAAAGAGAATCTTTTTACCTTTAAAGACAGTGCAGAAGTAGAGCGGGTTGCCCAGAGAGATTGTGCAGTCTTCAGTCTTGGAAAATTTCCAAGAGGTGGCCTGAATAAAGCCCTGAGCAACCATAGATAACCCTGCTTTGAGCCAGAGGTATAATAGGCTCCCAAGGATAAAATTATTCCAGTCATATGGTTTAGTTGGACACTGGTACCTGTGCCTCCCAGAGCAACCTTCAGCCCCTATTTTGACCACTCTTCCTCCCATAAACCATTGCAACAGCACTTTTGACCTCCACTAGCTGTGAAGACTCCTTGGGTTACACCAACTTAAAGAAAAAAATGTTACATGTAGATCATGGGGTTAATGAGGCCATGCAAAACAGTGTCCATATGGTAAAGCTATTGCTTTTCTCTTCAACTCTCAAAGAAATAGCAACTGCTTTTTTGTTTGTTTTTTTTTTTTTTCATAACTGAGCTCCATCTGCCTGGGCTCATTGCTAGCGCTGCTGCTTTCCACACTGATGGAGGAGAGGTCATAAAACAAGATGGCAGCATAGAAAACCTAAAAACCATCCTTGAAATGAAGTCTCTTGATATTGAAACAGTATCAATTACTATAGTTGAAGCACTAATTAATGCAATTTATTTAATTACCTACGTGATACTAACACAAACTGTTATCTTTCCTGACTGAAGGAAAAAAAATGAGCATGGTTTGAATTACCCTTATCCTGAAAGAGCATTAAGGCAAAGGTCTGCAATTTATGATGTGAGGGGCAAGGATCCAAAAGACTGAGAATAGCACAGCTCAGCCTGTTTGCTTATTTTTTTTTTCTCTCAATTTAACAGACAGAAGTGATAACTGCTGAGAATCTTTATCACTGCGAAATACACAACACATACCAGCATCTTCAGAACTTACCTTGTTAGAGGTTATTTTTAGAACAATTCACAGTAATTAAACTGAATGGAGCTTATTATTAAAAAAAAACTATACATTGCTGCTGCTCAGGTTAAAGTGTGACTAGAGACTACCTGCCCAGGGAGTGAAAAACATTGCATGCACAAACTTTTTTTGCAGATTATTCAGGTAATTCAATCTGAACAGATCTGGTAAATGCATCAGGATTTTTGAATGTTACAGTACCTTGCTGCCATGAGTTCAGTCAGTAGTTTGAACGTAGCATTTAGTGCAATACATATTCAACTAAGAAAAGGCTTTTATAATGCAGGATGAATGCCCTAGTAAGAATTTGATATGGAAATCCATGAAACCTGCAAAGGCATCCTCTCACCTGAGGCCAGTGGTAAGGTCTGGCTGAATGCCAGCCCTTAACCTTAGATGCTAAGTGTTATGAAATAGTGTGAGGTTGCACAGCCATTACAAGAAGATAATTAAATTAGTAACCAAATAATATCAAATTAGATAAAAGGTTGTCCTTCAAGGAGTAGAATTGTTTTCTTCCTTTTTTTCTGTCCTGGAAATACATTGACAGTCACCACTGGAACAACTGTGATAACCTCAAGACCCAGTTGCAACAGAATATGCAAGTTAGGATATTCTGAATCAAACACCTCACTAAAAATAACTTTGTGGTGTTTGAGAATAAAATTATTAAAACCTCAAACTATTCTTCATGTCCTGGCAGCCTGTACACAGTAGTGCAAAATAAAGCACCATTTTAGGTCATCCACCCTTTTTAGCCCTGAGAGGGAGAAAAAAAAAAGGAACAGAACTCTAAATAATCCTAAGTAGTCCAACACAAAGTGTGACCACATACTGCGAGTTAATACTTCACAGAAGCCAGCACCATTGAAGTACAAAATTATTCTCTTTTGACTTGCAAACTTACATCACTACTTGTGAGGTACGATGAAAGACAGTGGAAGAAAGGGATTCCCAAAGAATGGAATGCCATGAAGCACATCCTCAGCTTCTTGCTGAGCTGCCATCCTCATTAAAACTGTGTTCCTGTGTGTACCTACAGAGTGCCTGACAAATTACTTGACTCCAGAGTCATGACCTTTTACAAGCAAAACAGGAATCAGCTACTCTCAAGGCCATAATTTCGACTGTACCTTCACTAGGCACACAGCAGAATGGTGTGAGCTGCTTTAAAATATTCAAATGAAATCTGTCCTGAAAGCTTCCCAGATCCGTTTGGGAAAAGAATTTGTCTCTCGCTTTAAGCAAGACTGATAATTGCTAAGAAGTAGAGAATACTCAAGTAAGCAGTTATAGATGGATACTAGGTGTACTACTTCCACAAACAGCACTTCAAAATACTTCCTAAAGCTGGCATAAACATGCAGAGAAGGCAGCAAGGTGGCCAGTGCCTGCAGAGCCACCTGTCAACACTGCAAAGTACACTTGGGAGTCATCACAAGGGAACAGAGCTCCCCAAAACTGCTTTCTGCCCTTTTTTGGAAGGTAATTACAGCCCATAAATACCATGGAAGTTTTCCTCTTTATCCCTCAAACTGTCAATGAACGTTTTTCAAGAGACGAAATCCCACCCCTCTCCTAGCACAGGAATTCTGTCTGAATGCCAAATTAGCATTCCAGCACTCTGCAAAATCGAGGAGCTTCAGAGACCATCTCTGCTCATTTTTTCAGTTCCTTTTAGGAGTGCTTCTCCCTAAATTCTGGGAAAGACTCACAAGGGAAAAAGAAGTGAACTAGACTTGCTTACTGCAGAACTGCTGGATTAAGTGACCTCTACAGGTCCCTTCTAACCCGGTGCATTCTGTGATTCTATCAGATTACTAGATCACTCTCTCTAAAATACACAAATTACAAGATCCTAAAATAATTCCTTCTCTGGTCTAGTTCCAGCAAAAAAAATGATTAAACTTAACGTTTCACAGAAAACTACCGTGTCCTTTCAATGTCACACTTTGTTAGGATATTTTCTAAGTGAGATAAATGTGTAGCCTGCAGTAGGGACTTGAAGGCTCAGTAAAGCCCAACAATCAGCCCTCTCTCATTAAGAGGGGTGATCAACACAGAGAAATCACAGCCCACATGCAAATCGCAGCCTCCGCCTAACAGGAAAGTCCAGAGTTTTCTTAGCTTTCATTGTGAATAATTGGTATCCCTGCAACAGAGACGCTGAGCCGGCAGCAAATTCAGTCTCCAAAAGCTAAACAAAAATGTTTAATTTTTCTGTTGTTTGCCTCTGCTCGACTAAAAAAAAAAAAAAAAAAGCGAGCCAGGCAGATCAGCCTCATAGAAAATGCTGTCAAGAGGGAAGGCAGGCTGGACGTACAGAAACGAACTAGCTATAAATAAGGACAACAAGGCAGCAGCTAGAGGTGCTTTCCCCTGGACCGGTGACTCCTTTCTCTCTTCAAAGGCTCTGGAGGTAGTGCTTTCAAACTGAAACAGTATTCAGTTGTATCTCTTAAGTGTCAACTGAGAAGCTCCTACTCCTCACCTGGCACTGCCCTCTATGCATCCCCCGAGGCTGTGCTCGGAAGGTGGGAGGGAGCAGTTTGCCCCTCGTTTGGTAAACAATTGACTGAACAACCTAGCTGAGCACAGGAGATGGTCCAAGCGAGTGTTAGCATATCGACAGAGACTGCTCGGCCTCTACTTCATTGTCTGAGAGAGATTTAAATTGCAGTGATTTTCCGTTCTTCCTTTCCACCCCCTAAGGAGAATATGAGAGGTCCTTTCCAGTCCTGGGTATACTATGCAAACTAGGGGTGGGTCCCTACTGGAAGGATGAAGACATTTCAGATTTTACCTGGGAATAAATACAGAAGGACAGTCTGTATTTCTTCGTACTATTTTTGGACTAGATTTTCCCTCTACTTGATTAATGTTCCAGTGGCCAACATTGGTCAAGGTGTAGTCTACCCCATAAAGTCAGTGCGTTTCCCTAAAACAAACCTCATTTAACTGCTAGGATGAAAATAACACAAAGGTCTGTGGGACCACAGTGTCTTCTGGTGATACTTTTAGATACAGCAGCGAGGAAGATTTCTGAGCTGATTTTTCTCACGACCCTCAAAACTCATCGACACTTTTCATGTACCAGAGGCAAGGTTAAAGATACTACAGGCCAAGTGACTCCCTCTACTAACACATGATGCCCACAGAGATCTGTGAAAATTCACCAAACTGCTGGAGTTTGCAGGCGATGCTATAAACTACTACATGCTGCAGGAAATGTTTCCCAAGAACCATTTAGGGCATTGTTTGGCTCCCAACATCTCAGCATTTAGTCACAAAGAAACCCAAGAATTCCACGTGACAACAGTCACATGAGAGCAGGTAGATTTAAAAAAACCCTGCCAGTTCTTTGTGTGAGTAAAATAAGGACAGCAAACGTGATACCAATAGCTTAATTTTAAAATATCGACAATTCCATTACAAAAAATAAACTAAAAAAATCCTTTGTTCCTTGCATTTTAATTCTCTAACTTGTCACAGGCCTTTCTCGAGCAAAATATATCCATGGAACAGAGGAAAACTTTTCCGGAGCAGAAAGTGATCATTATGATGACTGATAGAAAAGAAGGCACAGAACATACCCATTTTAACCTGAAAAATACCTAACTAAAGACACTCAAAAAGTTCAGTTAAGCTTCCAGAAATGGAATTAAACCCATGAAAATATCTCTCTTCAGCATGAATTGTCTGAAAAAGTTTAATTCACAAAGAGAAGCTTCTTCAAAAGCACTACATTAAAGAAAGAGTGAGAGAACTCTAACTTGTTTAGAAACCCCTTCAGGAGATTCTGCAGCAAGGGAGGAAATTGTAAGAGAAATTATCTAATTATTTTACCACAGTAAATTGGCCATACTATGCATCAGAAAAGAGGTTACTGGGAAGCTAGGAGGTAAAAATGTAGGAGTCGAGGACTCTTTCTAAATCATTCCCCTGGGACTGGGGGAACATATCTATGTTTTGTGTTCCTGATGAACACAGATATAGTAAGAGAGAATCATTGCCCAAATACCTAGAGATATTACTGCTTTTCATGTGGAAATCAGTGAGTAAAACACTGCTCTTCTTTATAAAATCTCATCTGGATAAAGAACAAAGAGGTCAGCAGGCTACTTGTGATCAGGAAGTCGAACTCATGCTGGCACAGATGTTAACAATTTAGTTAAGTTACCAGGGTGCCCAAGAAATGAGATTGCATGAAAAGATCAATTTTCCAGTCCGAAAATGGAGCTGTAACAGGGAGTGGCTATTCCATACAAATTGCTGTGAAAGAAGGGTAAATAAATAATTTAATAAATAAATTATTTAATCTAAAGCCAATGTCAAAAAAAGCATAAAGAGGTTGACTTGGCCAAGGACAGCATAGGCCAGACACCAGAAATCTGTCAAAAATTCTGAAACAGAATATTAAGCCTTCCCCAGTTCTTTCAAATCTGACAATTTTCTTGCTTTGAGAAAGAATTCAAAGCTGCACTTCAACTTGAAGAACTGCTGGTTAGCTTTAATTAAAAGCTTTTGTGATCTTACTGTATCCAGTTCTGTTAGAATCTACTTCTAAATTAAACCATAATTCATTCCTGGACAGAGAGGATTATAGAGCTACACTCTGAGAAAAAATATCAATAAACGTCTTGGATAACAAGAGCTATGAAAATCCCCTCTAACCTTTGGAACTCCAACTGAAAAGGGATCTGCTTGCACGTCACTAAGTAGTTACTACAGGACTGAACAATTCTAAGATTTCACTGCAGTATTTTCTACTCAATCTTTTTAACAGCATTCCTGGTTTGGCTACTAATGCTTCTGATCCTTTAGTTTGAGGAAAATTAAAACACAAGCAGTTCACATCAAAAAGTTAAAGCAGATATCTGTGCTGACACAAAGCAAGGACTACACTGGTATTTATCACTTACCTGCCTTAAGCTTGAAAATTACCACTTGGTATCTCCTGTAATCAGCTTCAGCAGAGAGCAATCCTAATGATAACCATGTCAAAACTACATAGAAAATTGTAGGAACTACTAAAGTGCCATGATATCCTCTCCGCTCACTAAAGGCTGGTCAGGAAAGATCAGCCTTCCAGGATGC
This sequence comes from Tricholaema leucomelas, assembly GCA_013400475.1. NCBI lineage: Eukaryota > Metazoa > Chordata > Aves > Piciformes > Lybiidae > Tricholaema lacrymosa > Tricholaema leucomelas. Next base: position 939,245 of record WAAF01012968.1, read on the forward strand.
CTCATGGGACCAGGGGTAAAGCAGGCCCTGGGATTAATGATCCCAGCATACCAGAGTCTCCCGCCACTCCAGGAACTGCAAACTTTCTGCAAAATCTGCAGCATCAGTCTCTGAACACACTACAGCCAGTTGCCTCTTCCAGGAAACAACATTGCTCCCAAAAGAACACCACAAACAACCAGCACACCTGCTTCCTACCCCATTTTTCACAAATACTGAGTGTTCTGGTCCACACTGAAACAACTCCCCTGGAAACTACCAACTTGACTTCACACTAGACTACCAGTAATGGAACCCCAGCTTGTCCCAGCATTCTGTATCCCAGTACACTGACAGGGAAGTTGTGCCGCTGCAGAAAGCTGTAGTGGCGATGCCCTGCGTGCTCCCTGCTTTTCCACCAGCATGGATTGTCCGAGGCCTGCCTGATAGGATTCACACTAATACCACTAATGACAAAATGCCACAGATAGAAGTTACCTGCTGTGAGAGTAGTTTGGTACTTCCAGCTAATAAGGCCTGATGACAGCTTAGGCTGCCCTGCTTGAATCAGCTATCAACTCTGTGAAAGAGTATGGATTTTACAGAAAGGACTAGGATTCCACAGAAAGACAGTGGAGGAGATAAGAAATAGTCAAGACGAAAGCAAATACATTCAGTGGTACTGGAGGTCTCCAGCACTGGCTGTGTGCTGCTGCCAATGTGGTCAATTTCGTCCCGGATCTCCCTTCCCGTCCCTGCTGCTCCAGGATGGGGCACTCTCCCTTCAGAAAAATCCCACTCTGGGCTGGAGGAACATGCCTCTACCTTGCACCAAAATTTTAAGAGACATAATTCCCCACTTCACCCCCGGGTTTTCTTCCCCCAGGGTCAGGGCTCTTGCCGTGTCTCAGATTACACTTTCATGAAGTGGGCCCCTAGCAGGGCAGGCAGGGGAGGCGTTAGCAGTGCTCAATGTAGTTTTCAAGTCTTACTCGCACTCGTTTCTATTCTGCAAAGCTATACAGCACATCTGTGACAGACAAGATAAGGGCACTGCTCACTTTGGAAGTCAGTGCACACAAAACAATTCTGCGTCCAATTCAGTGTGTCCCTTAGGGAATTTGTGTAGGTTCTTAAATTGCAGGTTGCTTTTGAATAATCTTTTTTTTCAATCTCTCTTCATTGAAAAGAAGACCTAAACTCCATTCATTCTCCTTTTATTTAAAGGGCAAAGCAGATACCAAAATGAATTCACTGCTCAGAATATCTGCACAGCCCTCTCTTACCAGTCCTCTTTATCCTGATCCCCTGATACCCAAAGGTCAGGCTAGACAACTTCTGCTTTTGTCCATGGATCACAATTATTGTACCTTGTATCACACCCGTGAGTCACTTTTTGTGCTATCATTACAAGCTCAAATCACAAGCCTGAAAACACTGACTCCACATTCCTTGCAAGCATAATTCTGGATCCCATGGATAATCAATCAGAGGATTTATAGATGTGCTGCCACCCCTAAGTGCCCCAGTATTAGAGGTCATCTATTTTTCCTCTCCTCAGTATAATGAAAAGATACCCCTACCCTCCTTCCCCAAAACAACCTCATTAGCTTGATTTCAGGAAAGACATCAAGGCAGAAAGAAAGTCAGGTTTCAATATTGGTGAACAGCTAAACCTCATTTTTATCTGTTTAGTCACATTATCCATGGCTTCCTTACATCACCAGAGATAATGACACGTATTAGCTTTTCTCTGTACACAAATGCTTTAAGAATGTTCTCAAGTTGAATTTGGAAATTCTCCCCCAAGACTGTACAACTTTTAACATGAATGTTTTAAGAGTTACATTTCATTAATGTACTTAATTTGCTTAAATAGTACTTTGATAGAACATGGCAGGAGACAAGCTGAAAAATCTGGTGGGAGACTTTGACTAACTCTCATGAAACAGACAAGAGTGTTTCCAGATGTTTAAGAGACCTTCCAAAATTATCTCATTTCTTATTAGACCCAAGCCGAAAGTGTAACAACCCAGTTCCATAACCCTCATGTACCATTACACTTACAGTGAAAATTGCATACTTCTCTTTTCCTCTGCATACGTGCAGTGGGCTGTTTTACAGTGAATCAGGTTGGTTGGTCTCTAAGACAAGTGTTTTTTGAGACCAGCATTGCGAGATACTTTTATCTCCAACTGTTAATTTCCAGGACATGACATGTGGCAGCAATCTCTGTTTTGTTTATATGCAGATCTGCTGGCTACCATCCAGCCCTGCTAAAAAACAAAGACCAAAAATGAAGGTTGCTGTTCTCCAGCTGTTTCTGTTCCTTGCATGACAAAACAGGAATATAACTGGATGACCCTGTGTCAGGAAGACCAAAAAGCAACACAGGGGAAAAAAAACACTTTCACAGTCAAAGCAATCCTCCTGTATACCACAAAAAATGTTGCAAACAAATGAGTACTCTAAAAACAGTTGCTGAAACAGAGTGGGGAGAGTTCAGGCTGGGATTCTCTGCAGCATTTCTCCTCTCCGTGCTTCCCCTCTACCCAGCTGTTTGTCAGCAGTGAAATGCCAACACTGATTCAGTCAATAGGATCACTTCACTAAACAGAGACAAAATAATCTAGATTCCCCAGTTTAAGAGGAACAGAGATCTGCTCAAGAGAGTCCAATGGAGGGCCACGATGATGAGTAGAAGACTGGATCGTGTGCCATATGAGGAGAGGCTGAGGGACCTGGGACATTTTAGTCTGGAGAACACTGAGAAGGGATTTAATAAATGGTTATACATATCTGAGGGCTGGGTGTCAGGGGAGGACAGACAGGGCTCTTCTCACTTGCTTCCTGCGATAGGAGAAGGAGCAATGGATATAAGCTGCAGCACAGGAAGTTCTACCTCAGCGCAAGGGGGGGACTTTATTTTAAGGGTCACAGAGCACTGGAACAGGCTTCCCAGAGAGGTGGTGGAATTTCCTTCTCTGGAGACTTTCAAGGCCCTGCCTGGATGCGTTCCTCTGTGATCTGTGCTAGATTGTATGGTCCTGCTCTGGCCGGATGATCTCTTTGGGTCCCTTCCAACCCCTAACATCCTCTGATCAAGACCTGTGGCACTTGGAATTCATTGTCTAGACTGAAATCCAGCTCAAGTACTTACTTAAAGTAAGTCTCCCTCACAAGACTACCACAGAATGATAGGGGCTAAAAGGGAGCTCTGCAGATCATCTAGTCCAATCCCCCCTGCCCCAGAGCAGGTTCTCCCAGAATGGCTCCAAAGATAAGAGATTCCACCACCTCTGAGCAGACTGTTCCAGTGCTCCATCACCCTCAATCTAAAGAAGCTCCTCCTTGTGTTTAGATGGAGCTTCCTATGGCAATTCTATGCCCATTAAGTCTTGTTCTGTTGTTGGGCACCACTGAGGAAAGACTAGTCTCATCCCCCTAACCTACAAATTCCTAGAGAGTGAGTGTTTATTGGTTGTCTACTTGTGCCAAAAGATCACTACAACACTCAGTATCTGCCAAGGTGGAAGACTCTAGAACATATGAGAGAAGAGACTTTTAGAGGCACCACATACTACATACTCCTCACAATGAAAGGAAATAGTCAGACCTCACCATATGCGGCTGATTGTGTGCCTATGGGAAGTGAACATGAACATGCCTTGACACTGCAGACCCAAGTTATTAGCAAGAATAAACGCCAGTTATGCAAGCTCCTTCCTCAGCCTGGCAGAAAGAGGAAAAGGAGGATTGTCAGCTCTGAACAGAAAGGCAGTTTGAACGGTTTTAGTCAAGAAAGTATTTCAACATGTATCTGTGGCTTAACATGCTCTGGAAATGGTCCAAGTGAAGAACTGCAGGGATCATAAAATTGTTTTGGTTGGAAGAGACATTTAAGATCATTAAATGTGACCATCGTCCTAACACTGCTAGGTCCAGCAGGACACAAGAAACCAAAAGCAACATACAACTGCAGTGTCATGTTTTCAGTACAAACTCAGGCATCGCATACCTGGAAATTCAAAAGCAATGTTCCCAACCACTGTTCAAGCACTATAAAACACATGACTCCAGGAAATAATTGCTGTGTCCCAAAAATTTATACTGTTGCACAATGCTGTGGATTATATAGTGGATAAATAAAAAAGGAAAATTACTTATGCTTAGAAGTAATGCATTTTTTACTGTAACTACTTTTCATGCAATACATCTAATGAGACTCAGCACTCAGAAACACTAAGAGCTTGGTGGGAAAATACTGGCAGTTTTGATAGCTGAGTGGGAGGTATTCATCATGTACACCATTTTTATTGTGGTATTACATGGCAATACACAAATCCCAGTTGAATTTCTACTTGTACGATTTCTGCTGTCAAATATTACCATGAGGGTACCAACTGTGCTACCTACACATTTTGCAACCTGTTGCTGGCCATAAGACTCAGTCACTCAAAAAGATTTTCATATTTTGTATTTTAAAATATAAACGGCACTGAACAACTGCATTCAAGGTAAGAAGAGGACCTAGATACACAAAGGTTACAGAGAAACAAGAGAAAAATCAGGGTTTGTGCACATTCATGATAAAAGTCATCAGTGAAAGTAGCTGTCACTTACGTCCAAACAGGTATTCAATGTATTACCTAGCAAAAAGATGGACTGAAAACCATTCAACTCTCTCAAAGCAATTAAACATTGAAAGGAAAAAAACCACTGTTAAAGTTAGGCTTCATAATGTTAGGCTCTAGAACAATTTGGTGATAAATGCTGCCTCTGTGGAAACTCACAGGCGCCAGATGGAGAACTCCAACTTCTCTTCTGTACACTTTAGGGCCACCCTAGGCTGAGCCAGGGAACATCGGATAAACAAGCAACCACTGGGAAGTGATTTTGCAGCAGTGCTCAGGCACTACAAGCAGAAGCAGCAAGCACTGGGTGAGTCAAGAGTTTCATGTCTTCATCCCAGCAGAACATGCAGTAGTGCTGGAAGCAGCTCCATTATACTGCAACACTTCAGGAAACTTAGGCAAAAATTCACTACTGGTCTGTTTACCAACATTGCTATGTAGCACTGAAACTATACACTTAATTTTTTTCAGTACCAGAGCAGAAGCAAATCAAGTCTATCTTAGACCATTTTGTATGCAGGTATATTACTTGGGACTTCCTTTTTAGTCTTAGCGAGGCATCCATTAGCCTGAATGCAACTTTTAAAGGGTTTAGCTAATTCATGCCCCTATACTACGCAGAACAGAAAAGGTATGGGGAAGTAATCCCTAAACTGAGATGAGATTTCATTTACTGGCCTGCTGTAGCAGTGCCTTTTCAACAGACAGAACAAGGCATCAGAGTAAGACTTGTCTTACTCACTTTTACCAGTCTTTCACCAGTAACTGTTACATGAAGACCTAGAAAGCCCATGAGATAGAAAGTGGAGACATTAAATACAGTAACACTGTTCAGAAATTAAAACTGACAGAAGGCTGCTTTTCCAAACCTCCACGACTGACACTCAATTCAATTTTCTTAATTTATTCCTGCAAATATTACCAGGAAGCTTTAGCTAACGACCAGCATTGATACTGTGTACATACAGAACCTTGTGCTGCTTGGTAGAGCAACTTAAAACAGTCTGTAGAGGTGTCTGTTCCTCAGATTAACTGTGCTCCAGGAGACTGATCAAGCTCTGCATGGATTATAAAACTTCTCATTTTTCTTCTTAATTCTTCACCCTTTTGACTTCCTTTCTGACATCAATGCAGACTGTACATAGTATCTGAAACACTATTACAGCAAAGCAATATAGAGAAGGATTACACTCATTCTAACAATTTTTTTTCCATAAACACTGTAAAAAATGTGTAACTCTATCAGCTATGTCACAGGCCTGCTTGTTGAAACAACTTTCAGCTCAGCAGATTAAGGTAAAAACACCCCAGCAAATATGTCAACAGGTGCCTAAAAAGATGTTATCTTGAGCTCTAGAACTATATTCATGGATGTTGACATGTACTGCTGAAAATGAATGAACAAAGTATTCCAAATGCGATCCTTTCAAGTCCAAGTAAATAAACGGTGCTCAGCATCAGAAGCGAAACATGCTGTCAGCAACTGGTACAAAGGTAAAGGTGAAAAATAGAATTTGATTATAAAAGAATTTGTTAACACCATCTATACATCAGATAATGCTCACTGGAAGATTATTATCACCATCCTCATTCAGTCATTCTGAGATACTATCTCTTAATTCATTAAGCATGCAATAATCAGTGTTTTTATAGTAATCCCTACTTCAGTGTGAACAGTTAAGATATTATACAGTGACTTGACTGAGATGAATGAGGGGAAGCTTATGCATGTTATTTTAATGAAAAAATACTGACTTGTCTAGCTCCAAAAGAGCCAAGAAAGGTTAAGTGATAAAAGCACCACTTTAGACTCTTTTGAACATAAATTCAGGTATTTTAATGCATATCTCAGTAAAGCTACATGAGTTTCCATGTAGGTATTCATACATATTATGGCACTTGAACTCTAACAGGTATTTAGTTACCTAGGACAGCTAGACTAAAAAAGAAAACGTCTGCTAAAACAAACCATTTCTGTAAGAAAACGCTTCTGTCTCAACCTTTAAACCTCTTAAATTTCCTGAAAGTTGTACCAAAATATAACGGTTTATATCTCCCATTCAGTAAGTTGCCTTTGACAATGATGTCACATTAAATTTTAAGTTCAGATCTCCAGTGATTTGTGAACACAAAGGAAGGTGATCTCGCCCATTTTCAAACAACTGAGTTGTGTCCTGCTCCTTCAGAACTTTAACATGGGAGGACTGATACTTGTGTATCCATTCTTTTGTTGGGAGACTCTGAAGTAATTACACAAATTAAGAAAGAAGTCCAAATTTCACTGAAAGTGGCTTACAATGGTAGGTTTTTCTCCATGGAAGGCATAATTCTGACATCTACTGGCCTGGTATCCAACCGTGCATTTTGATACATTGCATTTATGCAATTCAAAGATGAGAACAATAAAGGAACGCAAATGACATACATTTAGAACAGGCCCACGTTACTTCACGTAAATCTCACAATCCTACCATTATTTTGGTAGGTTTCTATCGCTTTCTTAACTCATCTGAACTACTGTATATCGGAAGGCTTTAATACAAGCAGCTCTGGGAAATAAAGTTACATTTGGAAGGGAAAAGAAAGCTGTGACAAGAAAAAAATGCAAGAAGCTTTTTTTTTTTTTAAAAAAAATCTTTACTTGCAAAATTAAGCAGCATGCTATGTTGTGATTTATATTCGAATTTAAAAGGACTAATTAGACCAAAATAAAAATAAAAACCTAAAGATGGCAATTCTATAAATAATGAAAATTTTGCTTTCACTAGACTTTAATGAAAAACATTTGGTAATTAAATACTTGCTACTGTTCATTACGTCGATGAACTTTCTTAGGGTTAAAACTATAACAAAGTTCATCCTAAAACATTTTGCAATGCAAAATTATTTTCACTTGAGGAGTGTCTCAAATTGAATGCTAAGAATTACAAGCAATCTTCAGAAGTAGACACTCACATTCATAAAATTTTATACATCTTTTGGAACTAAGATATTTATACTATTAAAATCAAACATGCATCACTTCCCATACATTCTGGTATCATGATTTATATTACATTATGTAACACCAGTCTTCTGAACAGCAGCAGGTTTATCATACGTTTGCTCCATTTTCTTTGGATTTCTGATCTTTATCTTCATTCTTCACGATATCCTTTAAAAGATAAAAGGGAGATGATAACATGAATTCTAGAAATGGTATTTCCTCTGTGAACTGTAAAACAGCATGAGACAAATACACTCTTTGGTGTAAACGTCAAATACTATGTGAATTAGTATCTTAGTTATAACCAATTCATATTTCCAGTACCTTACTGAAAAAAAAAACAGGAGGGCAGAAATTAAATGTGACCTAAACACTTCAGAAAAGAAGCACAATAATCATCCCCCAAAACCTCATTTTGTTGTTTCTAAAGGTTTTTGTGCAAGGTTTTGGTTTGCTTTTTGTTTGTTTTAAAGAGCAAGTCAAAAGTTCTTTAAAAATCCATTACATTAAGGTAGCAATTGACAGTAGTAGTTCTGGTGCAATATACCACCTGAAAACACAACTTTAACAGACATTTTCATCTCAAAAACACCAGCCAGATTGAGCAAGGCTATTTATCTAAGGGCAAAAGAGGGTTATGCAGTGCCTTCAGCTGCAGGTTCTGGTGAAGCAGCTGGTCTACATGTAATGAATCGCAGGACTGCATAACAATATGGATGACAGATGGCTGCAAGGTAATGACTCGTATGACGTATCACTTGTATCCTACAACTGAGAACACGAGTTCTAACATTTGTCAAAGTTATCTAGGGTTGTATGCGTGTGGTTTTGTTTTTAAAGTGTTTGTAGGTGCAATGTTGTCTTTTCAAAATAAACAGAAGTAGAAGCAAGCCTTCCTCATAGTACCAGATGGCCACTCAGCAGCCTTCATACCCTAGTTCCACTCAGCCTTACTTCATGGGCCCTTGCAGTATTTCTGGGCATTATGCAAGCACCTTTCTGTATGAGGACAGAAATACTTTGGAACACTATGTGACTTGCTCATTTAATACCCACAGAAATTTAAATTCATCAGTTCTGCCTGAAAGAATCCTAGCCGAACAAATGGAAGAGAAGATTTGGACTACTGGAGATAAAAAAACATTAAGATGGGTTCAGATTTACATTAACATATCTACATCTTAAAAAAACATTTTAGTCAAGAACATATGTTTCAAGCTTAGAAAAAATAAATTTTATTTGTTCTCTTCCAATAATCAGCATTGTGCTGAGCATCTTACATATATGTTAAGATACTACTGCCCTGAACTCATGAAAATGTTTTGGGTGGGTGTTTTTATTTTTATTATTCAGAATTTTTTGTTCTGGTACCTTAAGACTACAAAAAGCTTGACTACAATAATAAACAATGAAATTAAACAATTCTAACCTGTTTAAGAACACTCTCTATTTCATCCATAACAGTAGCTAAATTTTTGATTGTCTTATTCAGCTGACCCTCAAACTGCAAATTTTTATCACCCGAGATCTTCAGATTTTCTTGCAGTTGACCAAGGTCCTTTTTCGCTTCTTTGAGCTCCGCAGAAAGACTTTTGTTAGAATTCTCCAGTTGTAGAATGGTCTTTTCATCCTCATCTTAAGAAAAAATAAAAAGGATGTCACCTCCAACGTTTGGCACCTTCTATCTTAATTCATCTGAAAATACTCAATTCTGATTACATTTGGACGTCTTATGTTCAGTGTGAAGAAGACAGATGACAACGGCATTCAGCAACAGCTGTGGGCAAGCTCAAAAGGTCTCAGGAAACAGAAAACAGTTTACAGTATGCAAACAGTTAAGAAATTTAGATCATCAATACCACTCAATTTGGTTTAGCTACTTAAGAAGTCTTAGTATCTTGGATCTATGTAAGTACCACTTTCAACGTAACATCCCACCTGTTTTTTCTTCCAGTAACTGAAGCTTTTGTTCTATCTCTGCCCGCACTCTTTCACTCTTCTCCAGCTTCTGCAGAAGGCTCCCAACATCCACCATAGCTCCGTTGTACACAATGAGGCCAACATTCTCTTCTATGGCTTTTGATTCTTGTTTTACGGTTGGCGATGGCAGCAGTAATCTGTTTCCTGCATTAAATTAGGTAGCATTAGGAAATAGTCACACTGCCATTTTTCAGTTCTAGTGACAACCTCAAAAACTTCTTAAAAATACTAGATTTGAGTTCGCTGGGCTATTCCTCACATATTTCTCCCCATTCCTTACCCAATTCCTAACATCAAAAAAAGGAAGCATGCTCTTCCAAGACACTCTTTCTATGGCCTCCTTTCTGCACTGATTTCTCTGCAAAGATCAGGCTCTATTGTACTACCTGCAGCACTGATCCTCCTGACTGCAAAAGTGCTGTGAATGAGAAATGCTGTCCATCAACACTTAATATTAACCTCTGCCCTCCTTCCTGCTTCAAGATCATAGAATCAACCAGGTTTGGGGAGACATCCAAGATCATCCAGTCCAAATAAATGCAAGAAAATCTGTTGGAAGCCAGAAATTCAGGAACTACCCAAGATTCACTTTTCCAAAGTGGCAGGTTTCCTGCAGACCTAATTTAGTTTCTACAAGAAAGCTATTAATCTCAAAACTCTCATCTACACAGAAACCATGGCATAAAAAAAAAACAAACACAGAAAACCACCTAACATATCTTCGTGCAGCTCCTCAGATTCTTCTTGGTTTTCTTCATCTTTAGAAGTATCTGTTAGTCTTCTGTAAAAGCAAGATTCTCTAAGCACTACTTTATTAAGTAGTTTCTTGACCTAAAACACAGCCATAGGAAAAATATGGTGTTACTTAGTACAGAGGCATTAGATCACCTGAACAAGAATGTTTCAAACTGGAAAATTTAGAGAGATTGCACAACTTTAACTTGAACATACTGGGGCTTAAAATGAAAACAAGCTAGGAACGAAAAACACCACAATTTTAAGACAAGAACTGCATATACAACGTGAGCATACGAAGAGACTCAAAGTTCATCACCTTTTCATTCAAAGACAATTTACAAAAGATTAAACCAGTATTTCACTGTAAATATGAAGTGACAATATAAGAATCAGGGATCAAGTATGCAAACAATAGCTTTTAGAAGCTAAACTATATTCTGGCCATTTACATCATTCCTGTAATAATTTTCAGGATATTTCTGTGACTATACAAAACCTGAGCACGTGACAGGTGTAGTCCAAGAGTGTACAGTATCTCCTCCATGTCCTTCTCCAGAAGATATCCACAGTGACTTTGATCAAAATAAACAAAAGCCATCAGAAGATCTCTATTAACAGTTACCATCTGTGTCTTGTCTTTCTCCTACAAAAAAGGTCCATGACAGGACAATTAGGAAGTTAAAATATCATTTTCCCGTCGTCTGCTAAAACCACATACACCTCTCAGTTAACAGGAGTTTTCCTCTGTTCATTTTACCATTATTTTCAGTCAAGAGATAACAAAACTAGCATTTACCTACTGAACTCAAATAGAAGCAAGCTACTTAGGACAAGCCATCTTAAATATTTAAAAGCATTACAGCACAAAGGAGAGCAACACATGGTAGACACCTTCCTTTTGTTTATGCAAATATGTAGGAAAAAAAAAAAAGGAACAATTAACCTCATTAACACAGTAAACATCCTCTTCTCCTCTCACTTATTATACTGTACAGATGTTTTCAAAGTGAAACTCCCATTAAGACACACAATGAATAAGCATCCAGCTCTCACAGCTACAGAAGGCTGTGTTTTCCCATTATTGCTATTTCTACATCTATTTTTCCTTGAAGAATATCAGAAACTTAATTTATTCTTACACTTCAAACAAAGTTTAACTGTAACAAATCAAACTTCTGCCATTCCTTAATCTGAATTGTGGAGGCAAGCTTTTAGCCTCACACCACAACAAGCAGGGAGACAGAATGGCATGATGTTTTTTACAAGCTTCCCAATTGAAAATCCATTTATCAAACAAATTGTCTGCTTTTTTAACTAAGAATACATCAGTTGATAAAAATGGATAAAATAATCACATCTGCTACTTGTGACATGTATGGATAGCATTAGTCCTCACATCTATGACAGATCAGAATCCCATGAAAGAATTTTTTTTCCAACAGCTTTCACCCAATGAACTTTAAAATGCAAGTGAAAGCTGCTGGTAGGTAACTCACCAAAAGCTGCCACATGTTCCCTAACTTCTATGTACACTTCATGTTTCAGTCCAGAAGTGCTGAAGGAATCAAGAAGTGCAAATAGGTCTTATAATAGAAATTAAGCTCTAATTAAAACACCTCTAACAAGGTTATATGCAGTTGTTAAGAAAGGTGTTAATTACTTTATCTTTAGACGCCCTCTCTTTACAATGCCTATTTCCCTCTCTTCTGTCCTCCCGTTTGTTCATTTCCTCTTCTTCCCTGTCTGTAAAATAAAAAGAAAATTCAACATAGCCACAGCAAATTATTCTATAATCATCTCAAAATACAGATGCTCATTAAAAACAGTTCACATACTCTCAAATAGCTGAAAATACTATATTTACTCAAATATTTTATATTGTAAACCCTGAATCAATAATTAAAAGCATGTGTTCACACTCATGTCTGGGCAAGATATTACTGATGCTATGATTTAGAATCTCCAAGAAATTACAAATCACATCACTTATTAGATGTGAAAGACAAAACTACAGGATTTTTGTTTAAAGGCAGACTGTATAGGAAAACAAGAATGTGACACTGTAGGGATGAATTACAGCACGCAGCCCTGTACCTTACATGCAAATCTTTGGTCACAGAACGACGCGCCAAGTTCAGCTTTAAGCTCACCTTTCTTGTTAACAGAACTTGTCTGATTTTATCAACATATTTCTGAGAACCAAGAGCTTTCTCCTGCACCCCATAGTACATTGGATTGTTCTCAGCAAATCTAGCTGAGATTGGCATGAGGAGAGATTATGGGAAGCAGAAGCACTTATACAGAACAGACAAGCCTAGGGGCACCCTCACAGACAGATTATAACTATATAAGAGTTATTTCAGAAGACACAAATTAGCACCAGTTTTTTTAAGGCTGGTTGCAATAGTCTGCCAAAGTTACAACTGGTTAAAAAATGTTGGAACTGCAATATCTAAGCAGTTCAAATCTACACCTCTAGCAACAACTCTCCACTAAAGGACAAAAACCACAAAGAAGCACAAAATGAAAAAGCATACATCCTGTCTTACAGCTTTCTGAATCTGTGCAAGGAAAGAGGGCCACTGATGCTTCCTGGAGGGAGTAAAGATCCCCAGTCCCTTTCCCCATTTCTTCAGGCAAACAACTCCACCCAAACAGAAAACCACTCCTCCTAACACCTCGCACTACATTCTGGCATTGTGAAAAGAAGATGTTATTTCAGAATTGAAGAACAGGAAGCCAGGCACTTCAAAGTGGCTTGGTTTTTCAGAGGTGCTGAATACTCACATCTCCTACTGACTTCAATGGGAGTTGCGAGTGGTCTGCATTCTGAAAAAAATAAAACCACTTCTATATGCATGCCTTGCTTTGAGTACCACAGGTAGTTAACTATGCTCATACAAAGCCCCACACAAAGGCACTTATGTTTCAAGTAGGTCTGGTCAGAACTATTAAATAAAATCACACTATTAACACAATTTAAAATGGTCTACTTCTGGTGTATTCTGCAGCTTAACGGAACACACTCAGTGGCAATTGAAGTTTCTGAAAGCCACAAAATTTGTAATTCAAGATACCTTCATCTTCATCTTCAGCCTCTTCTGCCTCCATTGGATCATATTCTTCTTGATTATTGTCATCTTCAGTTTCTTCTTCATCTTTAGAATCATCTTTCCTTTTATCTTCCCTCTGTAAAAAAAGTTCCAAAAATCTATCCAGTCAGAACACTAAAAAACTAGGCAAGTAAAAATCTCACTACCATATATTCAAAGTTGGCATGTTTATATTTAGCCACAAAAACAAATCCATGTGATACAGGTAAATGTTAAAGTAACTGGATACAGCTGAAGCATATTTAAATAGAGATCAGTGAGTCAAATCAATTAACTAACACTATGAAACCTGCTTTCAAAAGCAGTGAAGTAAACTGCAAATAAAAACAGTTTAATACTGATCCAGACAGGACAATACTTCATATGAGCTAGCTGCACACCTTTTTTTCATCTCTGTCTTCTTTTTTATCTTTATCATCTCCAGATTTTCTCCTCTTAGGTTTTGGATCATCTGTTTCCTCATCTTTTTCTTCTTTTTTTTCTTTCCTCTCATCTTTTTTGTTTTTTTTGTCTTTTTTGTCCTCCCTCTCTGGGAGCGATATCAGTGCTTTGTAAATTCTGACACCAAAATCTCTCTGAAGCATTTCATTGAAAAGTTCAGCAAACAATGATACCTGCATATAAAGAACAAAAAGAGAACTTACAAGGAGTTTTAACACATATACACTTATATGTATGTACACTTGTGATTAAATGGCTATGAGGTGCTATCTTATCAGCTTTCATCATGGCAAAATTTTAAGTAGTGTCAAGATTTCTTCTTATTCTAAACTTCATCAAAATGCTTCTTTACTGCTGTAGTTTAGAACCTAGACTTGCTGTATAAACTTAGTTCCCTGTCAATGACTGTACTGCTCTAGTAATGTACCAAAGACTGGGCAATTATTTCCAAGGGACTGCACAATGAAACTGATTTACTGAAGCGTTCTTTTGCCACACTATTACAAAACTTTTACAACTTAACAATACTGATGTTACCACACGATTAAAAAGAAACAAGAATGGCTAGCTGTCAGTAGCATAACTAAATTACCTCAAAGGAATGTTCTTTATTGTCTTCTAATCTATAGTCCAGAAGAACACTAAGAGACATAATGCTACAGTCAAACTTCCCACTCTTTGCTGCCCAGTTGGGATGTACAATGATTGCTGGCTCATCCGGCAGGATGTAACGTCTCTCCCGCCGCTGCCGTTCCATTTCTTCTTGACGTTTTCTTTCCTCTTCCTAAGAAGAGGCAAAAAAAATTACATACAACATATTCCTAGGCTGAAGTTTCAGCCTATAAATTATTTTTAGCACTCACTGCTTTGCAGAAAGCCCAAGCTGCTGAATTCAACATTGAAGACAAAGTCATAGAACACGTACTGTGTCCACTGACAACACTCAGCCACAGCAACTGAAAGCCTGACCATCGCAAAGCAGGCCATGAAGTAGTGAGCTACTTCCAACTACCTCGTGAGTGCCTTCCAACTATCTCATGGTGCTAACCATAGCACCAGTGGTAGGACTTGAGCTAGCTCACTTCAAGAAACTGTGTGTACGCTAGCAATGAGTCAGTGCTCCTGGAGTTTTTTTAATTTAGAACTGTGCAGTATAGTAAGCTGGTTTATTCCTTACATAGAAAGAATAAAGGCTTCATACACAGTCTTCCCAAAGATATCCAACACAGCTTTAACAATTACCAGATGACAATTTACTCTGCTCTTTTGATCACGGGATAGGCAATCTCTGCAGACACAAATGATGCAAATCAAACAAAAGGGTAAAAAAAAAAAAAAAAAGGTAAAATATGAAGTTGCTTACTTGACTGCCAAGAGAGAAACACTAAACTACTATGAGTAGTTCAATGGTAGAGCTTGTGCTTTAAAAAAAAATAACAATTACAACAAAATGAGGACAATCAAAATTCCCTCCCTTAGTCTTGAAGAAAACTGTGGCAAGAAAGCTCAGAATAGTTGAAGCCCATCCAAGGTGAGGGAGAAGGCAGCAGCTGACAGAATTAGCAAGCACATGGCCTTTGCTCTCTCATCAAGGCCTATTCAAGGATATAATATTTCACATCATCTCAAATTGGTTAGCAGGCAATATACAAAAAGGAACTTTTAAAAGCAACCACCACACAATATATTTTCCAGATATTGATGTCCCTTCTCTGTAGTTGAGCTTCATCCTTACTGTACAGATCTTGTTGATCTTTGTGAAACATCAAGACAGACTAAGGTAGTACTGAAACAGCAAACTGCAAAACTAAAACTTCAATACACAGAAGTTTATCCAAAAGTAAAAAATTAAAGCCATATAATAAAGGAAAACAAACCTAAGCCAACTATTTGCCACATGAAGAACTAGAGCTTTTACATCCTGGAACCTGCCCTCCTTGCATCTCCACAGTAATTCCCCAAGGCTTAGATACCACTAAAAGCCAATACACCTATGCAGCTGCTTTTCACCTAGATTTAAGCAGTTAACATTTTATTAAGTGAGTTCACCCCTTCAAGCACAGTTTCTCTCAAGAGTTTGGAGTTTATTTTAACTTACATTCAAGGACTGACATTAATTCAGATGCCCCTAGTGTAACTGAGCATTTCAGCTGACTGTGCTGATATATTCAAACTTGCCAAGATTTCGTTCCAATTGCACAGTTCAAGTTACAGCAAGAGTTCCCAGCACACCCACGAGAGAACTAGGAAAATCCCAACACAACTCTACATCCATTCCCGTACTTTTTACACTTGTATATGTTTATATAAATTTTATATATTTTTTATGTGTATTTAATAAGTCTTCAACCAAATATATCCAAAACCTAACCTCTTTGTCATCTTCAGATTTCCTATCCTCCTCCTCTTCCTCTTCTTTCTCAGACTTCTCTAGCTCCTTTTGTTCTTCTTTTTGCTCCTCTACTTTCAGCTGCTTTGTCAGTCGAGCTATCAACTGAGATTTCAGTCCTTTAGAGCTAAGGGTTCGACTTTCTAATTCTTTGCGAAGGTCATTTACCTGGCAAACAAAAGCTCTGTAAGTACTATCAACCAGTGACATAGCAAAACAGGTGAAGTTAAAAGCACCGAAAAGTCAAGTGTCTGCACTGAAACCCACTATTATTTACTGACACATCTGAAGTTGTGTTCTCCTCAGGGAAGCCCTTTCTTGAGGAACTTTTCACAAGGAGAGAGGAAACATTTTACTACACCAGAACAGTTAATTACTATTACTCATTTCAAGAAAACGTAATAATGTCTCCTGACATAAATTTTTGAATAATTACTGCCCTTTTAAGCTAACATTAAAGTATTTTAGACCCCAACATTTTTAATGCAAGTAGACACAATCAGAAAACTGAAGTTTTGTTTTCCAGTTAATGTATCATATGTGCCCTTTCACTGTACGAAGTTCAAGAGCTCAGAGTAGTTTGAATTAGCTGTATTTGCTTATTAAAATCAGAAGGCATGCCTAATCACAGTCCTACACCTACAAAACCAACAAGGAAGATAAAACACTACTAAAATATTTTGCACAAGGGAAGCTTGTGCCTTAAAAATTAAAGCCTATAACAGAATAAAATTTTAAAGGAAGTCTCAGCTACCTTCATTGTTTTGGGATCCAGTTTAGACCAGTGCGTAGGCGTAGAGATCTCTTTAGCTTCCCCATCATCCTTTTCCTCTTCATCCTGACAAATAAAATGTAGAAATTATCATTCAGAAGCTTGAAAGCTTTTAAGTTATTTTTTAAAATTCTGTTGCTGATCTGTGCAAGGTCACAACTGTTTCAGATAGTCTTCTCCTAAAGTTATTATTTAGACAAGGTCACACACACATTCTACCACTTTATAAATGATCACAGTGCCACTCAGCCAATACAAGCCAGATCTGTGGAACACAAAAGTGTGATAAGCAACACCACAAAGAATATCGGGGTTACACAGACACTGCTGGTCTCCATCAACCACACAGTGTGTGACCTCCCCCTAGATTTTAAATCCCCCAAATTACTCTTTGTTCAGTCAGACCTTTCCTTATTCCAAGATGTTGATCAGCCACATGGCCTGAAATTCAGATGTTTCAGACTACTGTTTGTTCAGTTTCAAGTATCACAATTAGAACTGGCCACAAGAGAGAATTTAGAAGTTTTAGAAAATGGCAAAATGTTTGAAGACAGCTATTCATAAACTGCATCTCACTCAACAACTGGTCCCAGATTCCAGCAACTACATCTATGATAAAAAATTTTCTGCGCATCATAAGCACAATTTAATTCCGTTTGTAGTATCAGCATACACATTTAGAGTTAGTGAACTAGCTGAAATAAAAAGCAACATTCACTACACTGCTGAAAGCTGGTTTACCAGTCATTGTTACCAGTTATGTTCCTCCTGTGTATGTATGTTGTGTAGTATGTGGTGTGCATTTTGTGCCTGTGTTCCTGTGCCTGTGAGAAGCAGAAATAGAAAAAGGGATTAGCGTTCAGTGCCTGTTCTCCATCAGCCTCCTTGCGTTCACCCTGAAGCTTCTCGACCAGCTGCTGCTTGTATCCTCGGGAGAGGGTTTCCCACTCTGAGCGGGTGGGAAGGCAATGCCAAACATCCGGGAAAAATAAAACCACTGTCTCCACATGAGCTGGAACTGTACGCCCCTTGTGGGTCTCCTCAGGGCGATGGTAGCGAATCTCTGCAAAACGGTACCTGTTGCAAGGGAAGAAGCATGTTGGAAAAAAAATTCTACAATACATTTTTAAGAGCCTAGATCACTTGTAGCACATCAAGTAAAGAAACTTTGCTGCAAGACCTTGAAGTTTATCTAAAGAAAAAAATTATGGAAGCCATATTTTCTCTTTTGGCATGTTTGTAAAAAAAGGTATCACAACCGAAAAGGAGGAAACCCAACAAAAGCCTTTTAATTTGACTTGGTGTTTAGCAGAGGCAGGTTTAATGTGCAAACAGACACTGCTGAAGCACTTGAAATTTAGCATACAAGACTTCTGAGGTATTAGCAAAGCTGCAGTGAGTACTGACAGGACTAGAAGTCACGAAGAGAAAATATGGCTGTATAACGAACGGCTATTTATTTATAACAAAAGACCAATGAAATGAAGTTCTCTTGACGATCTTCTCCAGCTATGCACAAAATGAAAAGTATTTTCAACGCGCATTCATTCAAAAATTACAGCATGTCAAAATAAATCCAGAATTTTTAATTAGTTCTTAATGCAGTGTTCAGCACAGTTGGCATCAATCAATCTTCTTACAAAACAGAACATCCTTTGAGTAGTTTACCTGCACTACCAAGAGCAGCTGGCAAAGAAAAGAGAGGGGTTTCCACCTCTTTTTTTTTTTTCCTCCTCCAAACTCCTGGTACAGACAAGTATTTCTACAGTGTACTTTTGTTCTGCAGTACAGTACTTACCATTGTGTGCATACACTTAAGTCAATCCCTGTAAGAGCCTTGCAACAACGAATAGCCGTCTTTATCAGCACAGAAGGGTCCTTTTCTGGATCAGGTCCATCCAGTGATGGGGACCAGTGTCCTCCAATAGCCATAGCTTCATCTTTGCCTTTCATACCCACTAAAAACTAGACAAAAAGAGTCCTCTGAATGTTCCCCTGATAGGGGTAAAGTCATTTTCCCAAAGTGCACAGAATATTTCACAGAACATACACTGAAATCCACGAGTAAACTGTCACATTATTTTGAAATCTGAAAACGAAAGTCAGTCAAGAAAGAGTTCAGTTATTTTTTTCCACAGAATACTTCAGAAATGGAATAGGTTTAAAACATCATCACTCATTCTTGTCTGCAAGACTTTCCATCCAGTTTCTTTACTGGTACAGGCTTACTGCTTTGCAATTAAAAGCTTTCAAACACGAAAGACAGATGTTATGTTAAATGGTTCCTTACTTCCAATGCACTTTTAAAGATGTTCCTACTTAAAAGTGATAAAAGAAAGCTACAAAAGATCACATGAGCATATCTATAAATTCAAGTATTCCTATTTACTTTAACATGAAGTTTAATTGATAAACAAGTCTGTGCTGTCCTGAAATACTATAGTGATGACATGTTTTTCACATTAACAAGAGTTAAATTGCACTTACAGTGCTCAACTTTTGCTTCATTTGTCTTCTCTTCGCAGCTAAGCCCTTAAAAAATAAGTCTAAGTGCTTGTAAAAAAAGACCTAACAATGTTAATAATTATGTAATTAATATGGGTTTCTCCAGATACCTATTGTCTAAGTTGAACAAAGCAACAGATATGAAAGCAGTGAAGATGGAGCTCCCATAAACTGGAAAAAGAGTTAACACATAAACTGGGTCTATTTAGGAGAAAACATGAAAAGCTGTCACTTAGCTGCCTGCAACTCTTCTCTTACTGACACATATTTTAAAGCTTTATAACCAACCTTTATTGCCAAAAGTGTCTGGCATTGAAGCATATTTACCTTTACAAGCCTAGCAGGATGTTGAAATCCATCACGAAGTTCTTGAGGATCTTCAGCTAGAGCGCATGACTTGTGATAGAGATCTTCCATACTAGGACTAGCCATTAACATCACCTGTTGTGTAAATCACATCAGTCTTATGAAGGTCTCCCTCTATGACCAGTATGACCTCAATTTGCAGTCACATATATACCAGTGCTTTTCCTTAGTGTCACAAAACCCCAGAACAAGTAAAGGTGAAATAAAATTGGAACCAAGTGTTACAATGTCTGCCAAGAACCAATTTCCCTCTGCCTCATATGGATGCAGTGTAATCTTATTAAAAATCCCCCAAAAATCAAAAGCACCTGAAAGCAATGTACTCTTCATGCTATCATCGTCTGCCAAACACCCCACAGCAAAGAGCACAGAGAGCTTATTTCTAGTTTCAGTAACTAACCCCTTCCCTTGTGTCACAATCACAAGAGAACTGTCCAACACACTTACTTGCAGCCGGTTATCCCAGCCAAATCTAACAAGGTTAGTTGATATCTTAAACAGGTTAGGATTATGAAACAGGATGCTATTCCTCAGTTACTGAGTATATTTTGAAGCTTAACTTTCTGAAAGAGAGCTCTTGCTCAGCATCAATAGACCAAAAAAAGTACATCTCATATTTGAGTTAAGGCTTCAAAGCTTTAATACACAGAAGGCATGAAAACCTAAAATTCTTTCAGAGGTTAAAGGCAGTTTTGTTTCTAAACTCATCTTTAACACGAAATGATTCTAAACCAGATTGACTAGAAATCTCAAGACCTATTTTAATGAAAGCTTTCAAACGGAACGGGTTTAACGAAGACATTTTGACACTGAGGTATTTGATAAATCATTATAGCCTTCAATGTAGCATATTTTGACATTCAGATAACCCCAGTATACTCAATTTACTTTTAACAATGTTGTTATATATAATGAATTTGAAAGAAGAAAGGAAAAATAGAAGAGCATAAACTAGACAGAAGGACCCTTGAAGGTGAAGAGGGGAAAAAAAAATAAAAAGGAGGCTACATTAGCTGTTCAGAATGAATTGGCTAAGAAAAACGTTCAGAGTTCTTCCAGGAGCCTGCTTCCTTTCCTGTAATTAGATCAGGCCAACTAGGTGCAGAGAATGGAAAAGACTGCAGTAAAAAGATTTAGGACTGCTTTAGTAACAGAAAACACAGACCTGATCTCAGATGCGATTCTTCAAGCTTCACAAACTACCTCTTCACTGGAAACTTTAAAACATTGCTTTTGTTTGCTTGAATCACTACCTTTTCAGTTCACTTAGGGACACTTTTTCACCCGACTGGTAAAAATATTTTCTAATCAACAGTCATAGCAGTGTAAAACTGTACAAACCTTTGCACTGTACAGATGATCAGCATCAGGTGGATCAAGGACAGCAGCATTTTTATCTATAGGATCTACTTCTCTATGCATCACATAGAAATTACAGTAGTTTCCCAGCTGAAATGGTCTAGACATAGGGAACGCATCCACCCATGTAAACTGAGCATCAAAGAAATCGCTTGGGATATACAGGTTCTGGTAACGTCTCCTCAGTTCCATCATGTCACAGCTACGGCTGAAATAAACAGCAGTATTTGAAAGATGGAACTATACCATCATTGTATACATCTACAGCCATGTATAACTAACTGGACATGCAAACTTTAAAGAGCAAATACATTGAAGTCAGAGTGTCATGGACACAAATAGCCACTGAACACACCTTCTGACTAACATGTCTACATATTGTGGAGTATTCATTAAAAAGGGTGATAAAGCTATTCTGCAGCAACATTCAACAACAAACAAGAACCCAGAAAATGTTCAGCACACCAAGTTTTCACCCATGCTATACTGATCTTTCTTTGAAGATGACCATTTAACACGTGCCACAGCTTAAAGCAACCATAAACATACCAGTCCAAGGAAAACTTGGAAAACTGAACCGTGTAACGTGGAACAACACGTCGTGGCCTGCGAGGAGACCTCTCCCGCTCTCGTCTAGGTGATCTCTCTCTGGAGCGTTTTCGCTGAGGTGACCTCTCCCGGGACCTTCGCCGTTCACGGTCTCTTTCACGACTTCGAAAAACACATACAAGTATTTTTTGTGTTGATAACACAAATCAGTTTCCAGCACAGCATAGGCTAAGCCTGTCAGAGGTGACTCCCATAAAGAAGAAGTTCCTCATGATTTGTTCCAGTAGTCTCTTTACAGAGAGAGTCTCTTTACTCCCTCCCTTCAGATGGAACTCTTCAGTAGTATCCAAAGGTAAAGGTACTTGTGCATATTGCTTACTCACTTCAGAGCAAGAATCTCAGCTCTGAAGACAGGTCTTTACAGAATGTTTTGATGATAGGCTAGTCTTCTACAACATACCTCCTGTCATCTTTCCGGTTTGGCATAGGGTCCCCTCCTCTGTCATTCCTCCCAGAAAATCTGGATGGTGGGTCTAATCTTCGAGCTGGCTGAGGCTGTGAAATCAGGCGAACAGGGGGCTGTAGCAAACCACCTGCAGCAAAAATGTACATGATCAATAAATAGGGGGCAACAATCTGCACTGTACAAACACCACGGAATTACAGTTTTTGCACTCAAGTAAGTTTTCTAGGCTAGCTCTAGAGTCAAATAAATATGCTTACTAATAACATCCACCCTGTAATGGTTTAGCGACTCGATCCATGACACATCCCAAGAAAAAAAACAGAATTTACTTGTATTTCACTGATGCAAACAGATTCTACTATTTCAAATCAGTTTAAAAGCATCTTCTTAGGATAGAAATGAGTATAATCTAAGCAAACAGAAGCTATCACAGCAGATAGCCAAGCCTTTTCTTGGAAAAGTAATTTGTTTAAAGATAGATTAGCTACTCACAGACCTAAAAAAAAAAAAATCCTGAAACTTATTTCTGAGGCTATTCATAGTTAAAAACAATTAGCTTCCTGAAGAATTATTCTTAAATCAATTTATTATACTGCTGCATCAATCCCACAGCACATACTGTCTCAAGATATTTACCCAACTAATTGTAAATGGAAGAAACGTTACTATAAACACTAATGAACAACTAGGATTAATTAGAGTGTAATAACTATTTATCTAAAGTACATCTGCTTAGGTTTAAGATCTTTTTACTGCAGGCAAGACAGTTTCTAATTTTATCTTCTTATTGATTCTATTGCTGATTCTTCAGCTACTTCAATGTTCAAGTGACCCCACTACAAACTCTATTTCAGATTTGCCACGTTGGGCAGTTTCTTTTCTCAAATGCCAACTGGGCTAACTGAATTAAGTAACAGACAAATACAGAAATAATACTTTTAACAGTAGAGCTGTGTGAAGTCTGATCTCATTGACCACTCAGAAGATGCTGAATATGGTCATTAACACTGTCAATCCCACAACTTGTCTGTGAAAGCATCAGAATAAAAATCACATTACATGGTTTCAAATTATGAAGTATTTATGTGAATAGGGAGCTCATGAGGATTTCACTAACCAGGTGATTCTTGAGCTACTGCAGGAAATCTGCCTTGCACATAGCTACAGGAAGACACATACTCAAACAAAATTCTATGGGGTTCTTTCCACATTATTTCAACTACTGATTCAGTCTTCTGACTAACAAGAAAATAACCATCACACACTAAGCACCAGATGGACCAGAACAAAATTCCATGCACTGAAGGAGCACCTTTCTGCTGTGGCTGCTGCAGTAAGGGCTGAGGCTGTGTCTGAAGCAAGGGTGTGATCGAAGCTGCTGATATCTGTGCCTGCAACAAGGACTGTGGCTGCGGCTGTGCCTGAACACTGAATGCAGTCTGCTGTGCAATGGGCTGCAGAACTGCTGGAGGTGTCTTCAGTAACGGCTGGGCTTGTGTCTGGTTCTAATGGCAGAAGAGAAAAGGAGTTAGGAGTGAGCTTAAACCAGAAGCGGCCAGTGAAAGTTAGGCTGGGTAACCCCACATACCTGATTTGGAAGTGTCTGAATCCTTTGTGCATTCCATTTGAATGGCATATTAGGATTGTAAGTAGCTTCTACCAAAACTCTGTCACCCACCTGAGGTGTCTTCCCTTTAACAGCACTGCAAACGGTACAGAAAATGTATTGTGAGAGTTCTATTCAGCTAGTGTTACATTTGCAAGTTACATTTAAAGTTAAGAGAAAGTAGACAAAGTTAAAGAAAACGTTTATAGAAGCAAATTCAGTGAAAGTATGCTGTTACGATTTGGAGTATGCACAGGAATTTAATTCCTGTCTTGGGCTCAAAAGCAGAAGTTTCCAAAGCAGTACTGAGTTGAAAGGCAGAAAGCAATTTACATCCATTTAACCACACACAAATTCTAAAATTTCATATTATAAGGAGCTTAAGACCATCTCAGTCCCCCAGCTTTGGGTTTTGCTCCAAAATTCACAGAGCAAATGTAACAACTACAGGCACCATCAGTGAAGCCACAGAATTAGAATGTCATAACTTAAACCGTTTACTTAGTACACCTGCCAGGCAAGTATTGACATCCCACCTGAGTTGAAAAAAGACATCTTCATCCACAAAGCCAAAAGTATCATGCAGTTTAGTAACCACCCCAGTGAAGACACGCTGCTTTTGTGGTTGGGTTTGCTGCTGACTTGACCGGGGTGCTGGATAGGAAACAGTTATCTGGGCTGCCGGTTGAGGAGTGGACAGGCTAAGACTGGTAGGTAGTGCAACAGCTGGCTGTAAGCAAAATAAAGCAAACCATGAATCTTATATCTAGCTGGCATAGCTGTAACGAGCAGTTTCTTTACCCAGCAGGCAGGAGTTTAAAATGCCTCTAAAACAATGATTCTAACTAGAGCTATTCAGGTGGCACTTTCTGTTTATTTGGGGCATTTTTTCTTTTCTTTGCTGGTTTTGGAGTTTTTTTTGTTGTGGGTTTTGGTACTTTTTTTTTTTTTTTTTTTAAAGATTAGTTTTTCTACTTTAAATGAAGACTGGATTTGCTTATCCTTTCCTTTTAAAAGAGTTGACTTCCCCAAAACACACATTTTGTTCTGAAAAAAAAGATTCAAGACTGCCTTATTGTTTATAGCCAACCTGTCCAAGGGCTCTGAAAAGGAGGTAAGTTCCTACCTTTGCTAGGAATACAGGCCTGGAGGTTATCCTCCATTTATATCCCAACTATAGCACTAAAGTCAGTAAGTGTTGAGGCTAACACAAAACTCTTCCCTAACTCAACTCACATGCTTGCCTTCTCACAAAAACAGAACACAGTGAGCTAACGAAATTAAATAACCTATTTTTACTTTTTTATTTAAAAAGCATGTTTACAAAATTACATTAAAACAGAACTAGAGCAACTTAGGGTGTGTTAAATGGTTGCATGTTTTAAGCATTTTAAGCTCAGCAAGACTCCTTTTAAAACTCTTTACACACTTACTACAATAACGTTAACACAGGAAGTTAAATGCCTTCTCCAAAGGGAGATTTTCTCAGTTTGCCACTAATTGCAAAACAACCAAACACCTGAAGTTCAAAACTAAATTATGATGTAATCAATATACACATACCCTCCAAGATTAAGGAAAAGTGGTTGCTATTAATGTTTGAAACCAAGGCTATGCATATTTTAAACATCTGGATAAAACGAACCTGTACCAATAAAATCTCCATTTATATTTAGCTCATTTTACAGATTAAGCTACTCAAGACTTCACAAATTTGCACTTTTGCATTATTGGTGTTTGGGAATGAAGACCAAACAATAAAACCAAACTAACCTGAGTTAAAATGGTCTGCTGAGGTTGCTGCAACTTAAAATAAATAAAGTTATAAATTAAATTTCTATGTTTAAGGAAATTTTACAATTTTACCTCCTCTTCACAAGTAAGAGTTTTCGCTTAATCTGAGTCAGTTAATTGTCTTCTGGGGTTTGGTCTTTTCAGCAGTTTGCATATGCTCATGTGGTTAACTCTAAGATTGTACAACCCAGGTTTATGTAGTAAGCAGAAATGTTGGGAGGGTTATAACTCAAAGTTAATAACAACACCAAAAAAAGTTTTGGCAACTGGAGAAACTTAGTCTTGTAATTTCTGTGTTCTTTTGTTCTTTTTCAAAATTCTGTTAAGTTCAAAGACCACCAAAAAAACGTAATGGGGAACTTTTTTTTTTTGGACAGCATAGTATCTATGCTTAAATCTCCTTTTGGATGGAAGCAGGAAGGCTTCCATTCTAGATATGTCTCTCCCAGTTTATGAACTTCAAGCTCTCTTACTATGAAAAATGATTACTCAGTTTTATTAGCAACTTCCTGCACCAAGATGATTTTGGAAATAAAACCTACAAGACACACAAACAACATTAAAGTTATTTGTGATGTACATAGTAAGAATCAGACAAACCTGTTGCTGTACACTATAGAGTGTCTGCTGAGGTTGTGAGTATTGCTGAAACAGATAAAAGCAAAATATCTCATAAATGGGAAGTATTACTACCACAAGATTACCAAATAAAAGTTACATTTTAAACAAATTTTAGATAGAAACTACCCATATTTAACAATTCTAATGTAAAGCATAACAGGTTACTACTTTCATCACAAATATTCCTCTCTTTTAGACTGCATTCTGATGTACTCTTTGTAGCTAAAATAAGCAATTTTTGTTAAGTTTTACACTTATATAATATTTAGAACACAGTAAGAAATGAAGCAAAATGCTATTAAAAATGTATAGTGATGAAAGTTACTTGGAACTTGAAATTCTCCGTTTAGATACAACAAAACTCCTTTTCCCAAAAGGGCTTCCACAGCTAAAAGTCAGCACCTCCATAGCCAAAATTCCAGCCTTCATATATTAATAACTATGGATAGCTGTAGCCCTAAAATATGTTTTACAAACAAATTTTTACTTCAGTGTTCACCATTTCCCATTCTGCATTTCTCCCAGATACTTTAGCTTTACAAAGTCACTGGTTTATATTGCTTAAGTCCCTGCAGTCAATAGCAAATGCTGCTTTTTGTTTACCTGCTGTAAAGCAGCTGCTGCAGCTGCAGCTTGCTGCTGCAAAGCAGCTGTCTGAGTGAGCTGATAGTTGGTTGGTGTTTGCGTGGTTAGGCCTGCTGCTGCCAGTGCTGTCTGCTGGGTGTATATGGTAGGAGAGGCTCCAAGCAGTGATGGCTGCTGTACACCAAGAGCAGCTGAAAATACAACACACACAATAAGCCCTAAGAAGAACTCTAAACAGTTGAGGCATCTGACAGTCACATTAGATGCAGTATGTGATGCTATACTCCTGAGTGAAGTAGATAAATCCAATTCCAAAACTTCAGACAAAGGATCGCCCTCACTAACTTCCCTTCTAAACTCATTTCAAACAGTACACCACAGCAGAGGCACACAGACCCCTTAATATCCTTCTTTCAAGCTTCTTGTGAATTTTCAGTACTAGCAGTTACCATTCCCATCTAGCATCTGTCCCCAACACACACATTGTGTTCCTTCTTCAAGGTATTCAGGCTTTGGATGAGCCAGATAAAGACTATCACTCTGTTCTATACATTCCCATTTACATTTCATTCCACCTGAGGGCAAGAGAAATCTTTACTTTAATAAGAGCTATGAAGCAAAGGCTTCTGAAAATACATAAAGTTTTGCTTCACTCAGTACTGTATTTGTCCCTAAGCAAGCTGAACATTGTAGATGTGAGGGCTGGTAAAATAAGGAACAGTCTTATAACGACAGGGGGTTTATTTGGTCCCCACACACAGAGAGACCAAATCAAGCTCTCTCTAGCTCTTACTAGGAAGGGTTTGTGCTGTCCACAGTCGCACTGCCTGGAAGAAAAGGTTAGTTCATTTTATAGTTATTTCAGATTTTAATGAGTGGCAGATGTCATACGCTATACTGTTTATGCATGTGATACTTCTGAAGAATGAATGCTTAAGGCTTACTGACCCAACTTTCAGTGACAGAAAGCTCTGCACAATGCAAACGTGAGTGAAGAACTGGAAACCTGCTCCCTCTCTTACACACGGTTTTATAAAAAAGTTATCTGCAGCTGCATGATCAAATATCACTTTGTCAGTCTAGTCCATGTGTTTAAATAAAATCAAACAGCAACTCAGAGGGAAACACTGCCAGCAGAAACAGGTCAGCCAGCCAGGCACCTTCAGAACTAGAGAACACTGAAGTTGAACAGAGTTCCTTTCTCTTCCAAAGCCATTAAAGAGGAACAATGAAATGAAGAACAGATTTACAGTATAATCCCTGCAGAGTTTGTGCTCTGCACTACTGTTGCTGATCCAAAGTGAAACTTTCATTTCTGACCCAGGGACACCACAAGAGATTGCTTGTAGCTGGTGATCATCACCATAGAATTCACAAAAATGCTGTAACCAACACAACAGATCCTGAATAAAGTCCTCTCTGCCACGCTATTCTTTCCAGCAGAGTGCACCCTTCAGAAAGGTGCTGATCATGGCACTGAGCACCTTAGAATTTTGGAATGAAACATGGAAGAAACATAAGCAACAGTGAAAATAATCGCAATCACTATAATCTGGCTCAAATATTGTCATGTTAAATATTCCAGGAAGTAATACTATTTTAACAGTGCGATCAAGCATTCTATGCAGCAAAAATACAGTATTTCCAGTACTATACACATGACTTCCCTGGAAAACTCCAACATCTGGGCTTCCTTACAAGTCAAACAAGCCAAATCTGAGGCTTCTCCCATGACAAGCCCTCCATTCTCCTGACCCTCTCACCTCTTGCTGGTCCATCAGCTTCAATATGAGTATGTATTTTTGACCACTCATAAGTACAGCCTCATCTAGAGCCTCACCACTGCCTCACATAACACACTTCTAAATCTAGTGAGAATGCTTTACTGCTGCATCCTGGGACAACTTTCATTTTTCTTGGCTGCATTACTTTGCTGTCTTACTCAAGGCAAATGACCAGTGCATTAATCTTCCTCTTATTTCCACATGCTGAGCAGAAATTCCTATCAGTGCAGAAATTCACTTCATGCCATTACCTTGAAACGTGTTTGAAGTACACTAGCTATTGTCGTTCAACTTAATGTTCTATTCTAATGTTGTTTTAACACAGAGGCATGGAGCTGAGAAGTGCCCTCAAACAAGTTTCACAAATTCTCTCCTACTTTTTGTAGGAAAGATATCCACAAAAATATTAGCAAGCCTGCTCCCCAAACCAGATCTTGAAGTTAACTGGATCTTCAGTTTCCATTATGACAACTTCATTTCCGGAATAACCCATAATTATCTGAAACAATTCCCAGACCACCCTAAGACTCACATTCCATTTGGTCTATTAAGGAGATAGGAGGAATTTTGCTACATCTAATGTCATTTTATAAGCATTTATTATCAACTGGACACGATGTAATTTACAACACTGCTGATCACCTTACTAATAAATGACAAGAAGACAAAATATTATGAATATCCCTTCAAAGGATAACTCCTGTAGGAGCACATTTTGTCAGAGCTGCATGTTGTTGCTACTGATCTGCCCCAAA
The DNA here is from genome assembly GCA_013400475.1 of Tricholaema leucomelas. NCBI lineage: Eukaryota > Metazoa > Chordata > Aves > Piciformes > Lybiidae > Tricholaema lacrymosa > Tricholaema leucomelas. The sequence goes on from WAAF01012968.1 coordinate 968,667, forward strand.
GTATTCCAGGAGTTTAATTTGACTACCTTTCATCTATGTACTCATCTCAGTCAAACAGATTCTATGGGCATTACTAGTTAAACCCAAAAAACAATACAAAACCTAAAAGGAAAAACATCACACAAAAAGCCAAGAGAGAAAGTAAATCACAGTCTGAGTGTGGAATTGTCATCTGACTGCTATATTATTAATGCTGAGTACAAACATCTGCAGTGACAAACAAGAGCTCCTCAGGGTGTGTACAGCAATGGAAATGATTTCCTTCAAATGGAGTTTCAACAACTCCACTTGCACCACATACTGCATGGCACGACTATCTGAAAGGGCTTGGATAAAAACTGGAGCCCTAGGCTGCAGCTGAAGTATCCTTCTAGGAAACAGAAATTTCTGTCGTGGAAAATACAAAGCCTGTATTTAGTAGTCTCTCTTGCTGAGAGACCCTTTTAAGACTAGAGAAACATCTTCCAAGTATGTGACTACATACATCTCCTTATGTAGCTATATTAGAACCACAGTAAAAGAGTAGCCCATCGAGGTTGTCAGAAACTGACTTTAGGTCCTTGGGTTTTTAAGCTTCTCCAAGCCTAACACATTTGCAATACAAATATTACATAACCTTCCCAAAACAACCCCCAACCCCTCTTAAGAGGCACACAATAGAAACTATGCTCAGTGTATTTATCACAGGACATCTATTTACAGTGTGTCCGCAAACTGTGGATTAGCTACTATGTCTTAGTGGCTCCGAGTTCCACTGCATACTTGTCCCACTTTTACACTTTTTTTTAGTCGCCTCACAGGGGCCATCAGCAATGACAAGATACTAAGCTTCAGACACATGTGATTTCATCAGATGCACCATTCCTCACTCTACTGCAATCAAGTCTTGATATCACCAAGACAACACCAATCAGCCAGAGCCTAGCAGTTAGGACCTCCCAATAACCACAGTTCTATAAAAATTGGCCTCACTATGCCAGAAACCACAACCCTGGAAACAGCACATGCCAAGCACTGTGATACAGACCAAAGACATGGCAAAAATTAATAGCTGAGAGAACAGGAGGGTATTCTTCTTCACTGGTGTATCAGAAACTTGCACATTGCCATGCAAGTTAAACACAAAGAGAGTGCAAAAAGCACTCTGTGCTATCTAGGACTGTTTGAATTTTTACTTCTTTTGTAGCAGGCGTGACTTAATTCATGTCTTAGCAAGGTTTGACCAGCACAGCAGGAACTTTGAATTCTTCTTTTAAACATGCGATGCACAAAACCACGATAGAAGACCAGAGGACAATTGCACTGTGTTGTGAACAGGAGCCTCTCTTCATACATAGATCTTTGCTTGCACCTGAATCTCCTGTCTTGTAATACCAGACACAGGCAGTAACAAATTATCCAAAAGGTATCCCACGAACTCTTCCCTACACAGCACGTCACTCTACTACAACTACCTTAGCGTTACACCTTAAAAATTAAGAGCCTTAACTCAGCTACATCTTCACCAGGAATGGCCAAGACAGTATCCAAGTCAGCAATACAAAAAAAAAAAACAAAAAAAAACAAAATCCAAAATCCCCAAGCCTGACATTACGTTTTTTGCATTAACCAAACTGGGTTTATAACAGCATCACCCACCACTGTTGACTAGAGCTTAGGAAAATGCTATCTATCACACTGTGCTATAAAAATCAAGATCTCTTTCTCCCATACCCAACCACTATAAAGCTTTTGAGAAGGAACCTGACAGACAAAACCAGCTGTCATGCATAAATGTAATGTTACACTGCTGGCTGGTCCTCCGAAGATACAAAAATACTTTGTAAATGTAGTTTCTTAAAACCAGTTTATGAACACTAACGTTTACCAGGGTAAGCCCATCTGCCCAACTTCTTGAGCACTGCTGCATTTGAGACATAGCTTGAGCACTGATAGCACCTCTCGCCTGCAAGCAAGCAACCTGACTGGACAGCCATAGCTTCACCTTGAAAGGTGCATCAAAAGTGATTACTGAGTTGCAGTGCAACACTAACACTGCTCTTCAGCTCCCAACAGTGCCAGAGCACTGCATAATTTGCAAAAGTCCTGTGCTCTGTGTTCTAAATCATTCTGCATTAGAACGGCCAGTAATAAATGTCAAGGAACAACTGAAAACACGGCTACTGAAACAGGAGCTAGGCAGTAGAGTCCTGAGGACTCTCCTCTCCTGAGGACTCTACTCTCAGCAGTACAGAGAGAGAAGAAAGGATGCAGACACAGTGACTGAACATTGCAGCAGGAATAGGAAGAGACTGCACAGAAGGATGCTAGGACTAGATGTCTTCAAGTGATACTGGAAATACTACAGTGTGGAGAAACAGCATGAACACAAAGCAAAACTAGCACAGGAAGGAGGCAAAAGTGGAATGAAATCTTAGTCTTTAATGTCTCTCATGTTTGAGTCAGGTGCTGCTGGATCAGATGAACAGCTAAAATTCCCTGGAGATAACTGTCCTCATTGAGCAGGTGAAAAAACTCTCACAGTAACTGATGCTGACCAGTTCTATCCCAATTAAATTTTCCTCTTAATTTAATTGAAGCCAGCTCAGAAGTAGGCTACCCAAGGGCAGAGTCACAGGAATAACAGCATAGGTAAGACGTTGGTGCGTGCTTCTAGAGCCTTTGCTCCTTTCACCTCTTCTCCAGAGCCCCCTTCTGGTCCTAACCCAACAAGGTCCAAGATGTCTGTCACCTCCTCCTCTTGAGGTTTAACGAGGCTTTTCCTCTAAAACAACAAGGAGGTGGCCCTCAGTCTTCCACCACTATTTCTGATGCAGTAGCTGTCACATGAGCCAACGTGTGAATACTTTACCTCAGATATTGGCATGCTCTGACAGCTCCAAGGTGTCACCCAGTCAGACATGAGAACTAAAAGCAAAGTTTTTCTTTCCGATGTTGCCAATGCTGACCCTTTCCAACTGTTCAGCTGTTTCTTACAGGAGAGTAGCACCTTTCGGATAAGATGCTTCTAGGAGCATGGTTAGGTACAGCAACAGCTTTGGTAGAGAGCAGCAGTGAATAGGCAGGGAGGAAGAGGGCATACTTGGACTGAGTACTGTGAAACACATGGGGAGTAGCAGTTCCCTGAGGATATACTCAAGATTGGACCAATGCCTCAGGTGAAAACTGGAGACGAAAAAAATTTGAATCAGGAAAGACTTGGTTTTTTGTCCTCCATCTCCCCAACACACATGTCCACAGCATGGAAGGAAGGGCATTCCCAAAGTCTGGTAAGTTCCCAGACATAAAACTACCGACAAAGAAGGTGTCAAATTCATATCCAACCAGACATGCAAAGGACAACTGAAAAACCATACAACTCTTTAGAAAGACATCTTTTCAACAAGGTTACTGCCTGCGCTCACATTTTGACATTCTTGATCCTCAATGTACCATGGCTTTGCTGAAGCTTTTTCACATCACACTGAAACAATATTTAGGAAACATTCAAGAAAAGGGCAGCCCAGGACTGAAAACAGAAGCACCAAGATTCACCATGCAGCAAGCTTCACATTCTTGCTTCAAAAACTTTATGCTATGAAACATGAAAATCTAGCCAGTTTGGTTTTTAAATATGCTAGCCTGCAATTACATAAGGCTTCTGGGCTCAATCAGAGGAAACCCTCTGTCATTATCAGGGCAATACCTTTAGTTACAGGGATCTCTTAAGTTATAATTTAGCATTAAAAATAAAATATACCTTTTCCCCATCCAAGCAGCAAACTTCAGAGACCTCTTTGCTATGTAAAGTATGTCAAACATACTAGTAAAGGCAAAATACTTAGTAAACGTTGATTTAGGCTGCCCAGGATACAAAACTCATGCAGCACTTAAAATTATGCAATGCCCGATCAGTGCTGTTATTATTTAATATAGAGCAGTCTAGAGCGATTTGACAAAAGGCAAATTGATTTACACATCTTCAGATATGAGTAACTTAATATCTTTGTTTACTCATCAAGAAAATCAATAAAAATTCACCTGGGATTTTACTTCTCACCCCTTACAAAAGACACCAAACCCCAACAGCTAGTATGAGGCAACGATCTTTAATGCCTCTAATTGTGTGGAAAAACTCCCAACTCAAATCACTTACACAGAATTTAAATAAGTTAGTTAGCATGGTGCTACTCTGAACTCCATATCCAACTACAGAATCACCAAATCTACTAGATGTCAGGGTTCAAACATTAAGTGATATGTCAACTGACCTGGCTGAGATACTGCAGTGGCTGTAAACTGAGTAGCCCAAGGGGGATTCTTCTGGCCTCCAAACTGAGCCATGGCGAAAAGTAAAATCTCCTGGTTATCTATCTTCTATAACTGGAATCTATTAAAACAAAGCACAGCTATAATATTTGAAACATATAAAAGGCTATTTTAATACTGAATCTGAAAAACAAACAAAAAATGAGAGGGAGGGCGGGCGGGCGGGGGGGACACACACACACAGTGTTAAAAGATTATCATTACACCCTTAAACCTGGTAGGCATCACGCATCAAAAGCGGGAAACACGAAAGGTTGCAAGACAAGTGACTGTATATTTCTAAGCCGTGATCTCCATCCTTTCGGTCTTAGTTGCGGGACTAACCCTATTTAAAGGCAAAACTTGATTCAATATTCCAACGCAGACTATGAGAAAGATGACTCTGCAAAACTAAAGATCTGGATTTTTTAAATTGTTATTTCTTTCCCAGGGCTCTGACTACGCCGCGTTCGGGAGTGCTGCCGGCAGAGGCATAAGGTAGGCTTCCAGTTACGGTTCAGTTTCCCTCTCCCTGAACAAGGGCAAGTTAACCACGCGAGCGCGGCAGGGCCGTTCACAAACTCCGCGACTTGGCTTCCGCCGGGGGAACCGTCTGCCCCTGCCCCACAAACATCGTTTAAAAAACGATTTTAGCCCCTCTCACTACCGCTAAAATCACCTGGTTTTTTTTTGTTTTGGTTTGTTTTGGTTTTTTTCTCCCTTTTTTGGGCGCGCAGCCTCGAACACCCGCCGCGTAACCGGGCCTCGCCGCCGAGGGCCGAAAAGTACAGATCAGCAGAAAGCAAAACGGATGGCGAGGGGAACTGACCCTTCCTCCCAGCCGGCAGCGGCAGGCCGGACGGCGGGAAGCAGGCGTCTCCCCACCCCCCGCCGCGGCGAGGCCGCCGCCCCTCCTCCCACCGCCCCTCCTCCCACCGCCCCAGGCCGACAATGCGGGCCTGCGCCCGCTGTGCTCCCTTCCAACCCAAGGCGCCGACAGGGCCTGCTCCCGGAAAGCCGCCGGGGCCTCCACGCCTCGCCTGGGCCTGATCGCGGTACCTGATCGGCACCTTGCCGGAGCCATCGCCAACCGCTCCGAGCCTCTCGCACCGAGCGCACCCCCACTGCGCAGGCGCTCTCACCCCCGCCGACGGCAGCAGGCAGCGGCGCACTGCTGACGTCCGTGCCGACGACCGCACGGCGCCGGCGGGCCTGCGCGCCTGGCGGGCCGCACGGCCGGACTGGCTCCTGGGCGCGCGCCCAGCCTGCCGCGTGCGCCGAGGCTCTGAGGCGAGGGGAGGAGCGCCGGCGCCATCTTGGCCCACACAGGCGGAGGGAGGGCAGAGTTGCGAGAACGCCATCTTGCAGCTGGGCCTAGTTGCTCCCGTGAGCACCGCGCCCAGCGCTTGGCCGTGCTGACCCACCTTCTCTGCCCTGAAAACACACCTCACGGGTGTCTTATTGCTGCAGGAAATAGGCTGCCCCCAGCCTGAAGCAAAGCCATGTGTGAGCTGCCGAACCCTCGAGAGCTGATTTTATGCACATAAGCACGCAGGCTGATACGTAGGGAGGTAGCAGGATCATCTGAGGTGAAGGGAGAGTAGACTCATCGGGATTCATCAAAACGCTTAAGACAATTTGAAATCGCAGCCAGGAACCATTGCAGTAAGTAGTTACAGTTCATGAGCAACAGCAATTTCCTTCTTTTGAGGATGTTATAGAGAAATATTTTAGATTTAGACTATAAAGAGTTTTTTACACAAGCTTGCTTTCAGGTGAAATATGCACATAGAATATTAACATTTTGAGAGTAAAGTCAACAAGACACATGTTCTAAATGAAAATGAGGCTTCAAACTGCCTTATTGTTAGTAAAAAAGTGATGGAATAAAATCATTCTTCCCTGGGGACTGGGTTATCTTGAAGGGCAACTAAAGAAGAGGTAAATTTCTTTCAGCGTTTGATACTGGCAAATACAAATAAATACGTAGAGGTAAACCTTACCTCTTCAAAGTATGTTGCCAATTACATAAAGGTTGTATGTTTTACACTGAGAAGTGTGAGACTTAATTTTTAAGTCTACACATTTTAAGCCTTACTCATACTTCTTCCTGGGATAACTCATCCACCTCAGGAAAGCCTCAGTAGTGTAGCTGTTTAACTTGAATTTTTTGGGAATGAAACCGTATTGATTGCCCTTGAATGGAGGTTTATTTTGGTACTTGATGAAATAGTATTGTTTTAAAAGGCTTAAAACTAACAGCTTTCTGGTTGTTTTTTTTTTTCAATAATTGGAGGCTACAAGAGCTCTCAGAAACAGCAGCTCTGTGCTCAAGCACAGACACAAGTACATTTTGCACTACCATAACAGCACCCAGCATTACAGATGTAGTGCTGTGGAAGCAACAGCTAATACATCTGAGAGTATGAACATTGGAGTAGCAAGTAGAAGTATGTTGGTCTGGATGTAGGTGAAGTGCAGATTGAGAGGTGAATATCACAGGGCTCCACTGAGCGTTCTGGATGTTCAAAAAATTACTGTATGACTTGCTTTGAGAGAGAGCTCATGAGCTCAAGGAATCACAGAATGTCAGGGTCTGGAAGGGACCTCGAAAGGTCATCTAGTCCAACACCCCACCCCCCCGATAGAACAGGATCACCTGTACTAGATCACACAGGAACATGTCCAGGCAGGTTTTGAATATCTCCAGAGAGGGAGAATCCACAGTGCCCCTGGGCAGCCTGTTCCAGTGTTCTGTCACACTCACAGTGAAAAAAATCCTCCTCATGTTTAAATGACATGTAAATTGTCCTGTCATTGGGTATCACTGAGAAGAGCCTGGCTTCATCCTCTTGGCGCTCATTCTTTACATATTTGTAAACGTTAATGAGGTCACCTCTCAGGTCTCCTCCCAGACTCTACACTTGCCCTTGTTGAATTTATTCAATTTCTCCCTGCCCATCCCTCCAGCCTGTCCAAATCTCACTGAATGGCAGCACAGCCTTCTGGTGTGGCAGCCACTCCACCCAGTTGGTGTCATCATCAAACTTGCTGACAGCGCATTTGAATATATTGAACAGAACAGGTCCCAGTACTGACCCCTGTGGGACTCCACTGGTTACAGGCCTCTAACTACACTCCATCCCATTGACCACAACTCCCTGACTTCTTCAACCAGCTCCCAATCCACCTCATTACCTGATCATGCAGACTACACTGCCTCGGTTTAGCCAGAAGGATGCTGTGGGAGACAGTGTCAAATGCTTTACTGAAAGCAGGATGAACCACATCCACTGCTCTACCATCATCAGTCCATCTATTTATATTCTCATAAAAGGCTACCAGGTTGGTCAAACATGACTTCCCCATGGTAAAACCATGTTGACTGCTCCTAATGACCCCCTTGTCCATGATACGTCTAAGGACAGCACCAAGGATAAGCTGTTCCGTGACCTTTCCAGGGATGGAAGTGAGGCTGACTGGTCTATAGTTGCCTGGCCTCTTATCCTTTTTGAAGATTGGAGTGACGTTTGCCCTCCTCCAGTCCCCAGGCACCTTTCCTGTCTGCCATGACTTACTGAAGTAATTTCTGCATATGGTATGAATTTTGAACCTGCACTGGTGTTCATATGTCTGAACATTTGCGACATTATGCTTATCGTTTGATGCAGTATCTCACCTTCAGATGAGCAAGGAAAAAAATGTACAACAGTGTAATTAATTTTAGATATACTAATGTATTTGACCTTAGCAGAGATAATTATTCTGACTAGATCCTCAAGATGTTGAAGAAGCAGAAAAAAAAATCACATTTGTCATTAAATAAGTATTTGCAGTTTCCTAAGTGGCCCTGAATTGTCTCATAACAGAGATTGTATCATAAACTTTGCACAAAACAAATGTGTGCTGCAGGAGGTTTGCAATCTAAAGGGACTCAGTATCAGTTGTAAATAATGTCTGTTGCTGCTTTTGAGGTCTGCCTCACAGCCTTGGAAAAGTAGATGTGCTGCTTTTGAAGTGAAACAAGAAACTTCTAAAATGCTTAGCCTCCTTTTGAAAGTGAGACTGTGAGTAAGATTGGTTGCAAGTAAGTGATCCAAATTGTGTGTTTCAGTGGTGAGATCCCCTGTTCTTACACAAGCACAGATTACTATTGCACAGAATCACAGGATCCCAGCAGGGGGGGATCATACAGGTCACCTAAAATTTTTACTACTATTGCTATCCATTATTGATACTATGTATAGAGTTTGACACTATAATAAATGTATTATGGCTAAGCACCTGGTATCTATTGTCCTTTATGAAATATAGTCAACCACTTACCAAACACTTGTCAGTGTACAGCAGCAGCAGAGGTACTGTGATAGTCCCTGCATTGGGTAGAACAAAATTAGTTTCTTAGGAGCACGCTGTAAAAGGAAAATGTAGAATAAAATGCGTAAGAGACTTCTTTTTGGTTTAAGAAAACCCAAACCAGATTTATCTGTATTCATGCTATGTATTTAGGGTAGTTAACTGGAGAACAAGTTGTAATATTCCCATAAACATAGTTTTGAAAATCTGCACAATTGAGAAGACACAGAAAGTAGTGTTTCATAACAAACATGAAGCTCCTGGACAGAAAATTACTCTCACTGGTCATGTTGTATCTGATCAGCTAAAATGTAAGACCTTTGCCAGCTACAGGAAGATGATTGTTCTGCTCAGTTTTGGCAATGTAACTTTGCTGATGGAATATCATTTTATTATGTTTTCTTCATATCCTTCTTGGAGATACATTTCAATGGATCCTACTCAATTTCAGACAACTTCTGGATCTATACATGTTATGACTGTAACCTGCTCTTAGTAGTTGTTGATGTTGAACTTGTTTTACAGAGCATGACAGAGATGTCTGCATCGGTATTACATGCAGAGATTGACCCAGTGAAATTAACAGGGGCTTGATCTTGATACAGCTCATTTTACTATTTCTCATATTCATACCACTCACATCTTGGAGTAACCAGATTATGTGAAGGACAGAGTTAATGCACTTCTATAGCCAGGCAATAGACCAGAACAAAAATTTCAACCACCTTGGAAATCTTAGCTCCATCACTTGAAAAGCAGGAGATAGCCTTTCCATTACTGCCTGCAATATTGTGCCTCTTCCCATTGCAGAGCATCGGCTATGAACTAAAGGACAAGCACACAAAATCCCCAGGGCAGTATAGCCCAGTGTAGGGATTCAGCACTTCAACCTGCTGCAGACTGCAAAGACTGTGATTTACAGCAAGAACTGTGAACATTTTGGGACCTTCTGTGGTAATGCCTCTTCCAGCTTGAGAGGGCAAAGCAGGAAGATTAAAACTCTAATATTTGCTCAGATGAAGTTGCATGCAAAAGGAATACTCCCCTGTACTCTGTGAGGTGACAGCTTCTAGTACTTGCAGGGCTTGCTGGTGAGCACTCATCAGTAAAACATGCTGTTTTTTTGTTGTTGGTTTTTACTGTTACATAGTCAGACCTCAAGAGAGCTGAAGCCTAAGAAGCGTTGTTAAGCAGCATCACACCTTGAGCCACTTACAGCTTCTTATGCTCACAGAACAAGATAATTTGCAGCAGCTCAACAGATCTCACCCTTAGAACTTGTCACACCTGTAACCCAGATGAATCCTTCAAAGGCTTTCTGCTGTTGAGTTAGGGTCTATCACAGAAGTGTGCCTGATGAAGCACTTCACTTTCCAGAAGGGATTCTCAAGTGAAGGGAAACTGCTGTGCAAGACCAGAAGTCTACATGTCAAACAAAGTGGTCACATGAAACCGAACTGTGATCTATGGGAGGGAAAAGTTTCACTATTCTGAGCTGAAAAGTAGGGGTAAGTCATGATGCCTGGAGAAGTGGCGAGTGCTACTCTGTTAAGTTAGGGATGAATGGAACTGTACACCTGATACAGCTGTACACCTGATAGGGGAGAGAAAAAAAATATCAAAAAAAGACAACTGTATTTTGGGCCAGCAGGTCAAGGGAGGTGATTCTGCCCCTCTATTCCACTCTTGCGAGATGCCACCTGGAGCACTGTGTCCACCTCTCGTGTTCCTAGCACAAGATTGACGTGGATCTGTTGGGGAGGTTCCAGAGGAGGCCCACAAGGATGATCAGAAGCCTGGAGCACCTCCACAATGGGGACAGGCTGAAGGAGCTGGATCTGTTCAGCCTGGAGAAGAGAATGCTCTGGGAAGACTTTACAGTGGCCTTACAATGCCTGAAGGGGCCTACAAGAAAACTGGGAAGAGACTGTATACAAGGGCTTGTAGTGATAGGAGAGAGGGAATGGCTTTGAACTAGAGCAGAGTAGATTTAGATTGAACATTAGGAAGAAATTCCTTACTGTGAGGGTGGTGAGAAACTGCAACAGGTTGCCCAGGGAAGTTGTGGACACCTTGTCCCTGGAAGTGTTTAAGACCAGGTTGGATGAGGCCTTGAGCAAGCTGGTGTAATGGGAGGTGTCCCTACCCGTGGCAGGGAGTTGGAACTAGGTGATCTTTAAGGTCCCTTCCACTCTTTGATTTAAGTATTTTTTGGCATCGTGTGAAAAGACATTTTCAAGAATTCATCTGCTATAAGAATTTTGTGTAGGTGTATCAAAGCAAAATACTATCCAGAAGTGAGCAGAATGTACAGGGAGTTAGAGGCTCTTAGGACTCATGCTCCAGCCAGTGATTATTGAAGTAGTAGGTTTTATTTTCTAAATTTTAAATATTTTTCCAGTGTGATTAAAAACACAAATGGGCATTGCTAGTAAAGATGTAATTTTAGACTATCTAGGACATTTCTTGAACCAAAACACTGCTGATGGAAGCACTGTCTCATTTGTCTTTATATTTGAATTTGTTGCTCGTTCTGATGTAGAGAATTCACAAAAAGACAGTATTTTGATGAACTGGTATTATGTATGTTTTGATGAATTAATATTATGTAATAATATTTTTCAACAGTAATCAGCTTTAACATTATGCAACAGCAGCCAAACCCTGCTGTTCAATGGTCTTTACTGGGTATGAGAGTACTGCAGAAAATGGTAACTATCAAAAAAGTCCACTTTGCAGTTTAAACTATTGTTCACAGTTAATACCAGTTTAATAGTTCTTGTAGTTTAAGGCTGTAACATCTTTAAGGATGCAAACAACTGCACTGTATCAGTATTCTGTTACCTGTACGACTTGTGTAAGAAGTCAAGCACTGATGCCACCCCCAGGTGTTGAGCTCTACAAGATAAACTCCTGTTTGGCAACCTTTCAGGGCTGCCAAGGCAGATAGATTTGGGTTGGTTTTGTTCCCACATGCTGCAGTTTATGGTGATACGCAGCACTGAGTAGGAACATGCTAGGCAGTGGGAATGCTGGGGGGAAGCAACATGCAGCTTGCTGGCAGGATCTAAAAAGGAGACAAAAAACGTTCTCATCAATGCCTTTCCTCTAAAGTGATGTTCCTATAACTGCTTCTAGGACTGCAAGTGCCACTCAAAATGCACATGTTTTTTAGACACCTGTGCTGTGGGCTCCAGACTGCAATGCCAAAGTGTGGAACACAAAATACTGTTGAAAGATTTGATAGCACCATTTAGAGAAGGCCTAGGGCAAGCTGTGAGATATTGCTATAAAAACCCAGTAATGATTATCCTCTAAAAGAGCAGCAGATTACATAGGAGGATAAAGGTGTCCTTTGGGATTACTTCATTACTCCCAGGAGCTAGATGCATTGTACCGCATAATGCAGTTATTTCTAGGGAATGACTGAAGCCTGAGGATAGCAGCATTGTTACGCCCTTCATATGATTGCAGTTATCTGCATGATTACTGTAACAGTAGCTTTTCCTCCTACACTTGCTGTAGAAGAAAAAGAAGCAGATCTGAACATTCAGGAGCTGTATTCCTCCTTTTCTTCAGATCTAAGCAACAGGAATTTTCTCTAGTATTGCTGTTCTGTACTAGAATGTAAAACAGATGTAGTAAAGCAGACTAGTGCTGCGGTCAGTTTTGTCTTGAGAGGAAAACAACCATGCCCTCTGATTTGAAGCAAATAAAACCTGGACTGTTTCTCCTGGATGGGAATTAAAAGCTACAGCAAATGATTTCCATAACCATGCTCTGTCAGACAGGGCTGGTAGGAAAAAGTGACGCTGTAGACATGTTCACAATCAGTTTTGCCCTTTCTTGTCAGGATTTTCTGGCTGCTTTTCTTGCTGCACAGCTCTGCCTGGGACCGGTCAGTCCTGCACAGAGCACCAGCAGAGTGACAACAAGGACCAGACTGATGCCCATCCCTTTCCAGTGCAAAGACTCTGCTGACTTGTGTGAACCACTGCAGTCCTATAGGGTTAATTCACAAATGTATTTCTACACATAACAATGGTTGTTAGTGTTGAGAGAAAAACTTCTGCAGGGAAAATGGCTCATAAAATGAAAATCCTTTTATTAGCAATTATTCTCTTACTCCTCACTTAACAAGATGTGTTACAGACTATAAGGTAAATTATATAATCATTCAGAACCTAGACTGGTATGTTTATTAGAGCAACTCCTTGTTATTGTCAGAACATGTTTGATGACGTTCTCAGCAACCCTAGATATGCTGCAAGACCAGACTGTTTCTATCTCAGAATCAAAATTTATTTCCATCCTTGTCTAAAATTTCAACACATGGAATGGTTTTAGAGAGGACAGAGATATAACATTAGATGCTCTATTATGCAGCAGGGCATTAACACTGCTGTTAGTTGTGTGGTACGGGCTTTCCTGGCCTAAATGTTTAGCCTTTGTGTACTACAGCATAAGTTTGTATTAGGAAAAAACCACTCTTTCTCAAAGCACTTTACAAGGAACGCATGAAAAATGCAGGAAAGAAAAATTAGACGACTAAGTGCAAAATAGAAGTATAAAATTTATTTAAAACCACCCACAAAGTTCTGTGTAATCAGGAATGGTACAATTTGTAATAGTCTTTTTAAAAACTCATGACAAGATTTAAAATATATTTTCAATTACAGTATTCATTTAGCCTTATTCAATTAGGACAATAAAAAATAGAAAAAGGAAAGTTTACGTTCTAAACAGATGAGACACACAAGAAAAATAGAACAGAACAGACAATTTCCACAACAACAATTTTTACATGTATGTTTCAGTACTAGTATTGACATTTCAATGCATCTTGCTACATAAACATGAAATCATGTACAACAACTGCTTGCACCAAAAAACATAGCTTAATTAGATCTTTCAAGTAACATGCAGTCACAACTCACAAGTCTTCAAGTACTGCTGGTAAGGGTTCCCTTGTCTGCAAAGAAGATTTTAAGGTTCAGTTTCTCAGCTAGCATAGCTGTGCTCAGTTTTACTAGGAAAGAATCAGGCCCAAATGTTTTGTGAGAAAAGAAGCAAATTTTATACCTTCTCCCGTAAATAGTGTGACATAATGAAGTGCTTTTGCTTTCTGATTCTTTTGTCCCTGTACATAACCTTTTATTTTAAAAAATATTTTTAAGTTCCAGATCAAAGTACCATAGGCTGGTAACTGGAAATAACCCAAACCCTCAAATCCAAATTTGAAAAATAAATATCCAATGCATCCCAGAGAAGGAAAGATAAAGAGAGAGAAAAGAAAACAGAGAAGGAAAGAATGGCAAGGTTGACTTTTTTGCTTCAGCATGCTGTTAATATTTTCACTATGCAAAGCAGGAAAGAATTCCATTAACCATAGCATGGCAGTACAGTATGTCCTTACATATTAATGTTATTCCTTATGACAGCAAAGTCTGAACATTATTTATGACCTGCTCTGATATTGTCATATTATGAAGAGCTGTCTCAAACCAAACAAAGAATTGTAGAATGGTTGGTAGAGACTGAAATGTTTGAACTGTGTGTGTTGGTTAGAACTGGCTTTCTTTTAGTGGCATTGGGGTATCACATTTGTTTTTCTTGCCTACAGTTACTTTTTCATTCTGATGACAAGAGATTCACAAAGTCCAGATGCTGCCTTTCGAGTTGCATGGATTAGACTGGCATTCACAAAGTTAGCGCAAAATTTGTCTTCATTAGACTCTGCAGTATTACTGTAGTTTAGAAATTTTAGGAGGAAAATATATTTCCTTTTCCTCAAACTTGTATTGAAAGAGAAGTTTGCACCGTGTTGCATTCTGTAACTGCACTGTAGCAGGGCTGGATGCTTACATAAGGCTTCCATTGGCAGCAAGGGAAGCTCTGCATGACTCAAGCTTGCAGGGCAGTGCCAATGGTTTCACATCCAGTATCACCACAGTTTAGGCAGTCAGAAAACATTGGCTTTTAGCTTTATCTTAAAACTCACCACAGTGTGACAACAACACACAGTACTACACACCCCATTGAGTCTTCAGTCAGAAAAGAACAGAATTAAATGGACTGTCACAACCCCAATCTATATAATCAACAGCAGATATTCTAAGAAAAACTACCAAAGCTCAGACACAATGTTACTGACAGTTCTTCTGTGAGATTTCTAGCCAGGCCATTACTTAGAGGTACAAAAACCTTTTACTACATTCTCTTCGTACACAGTGTTGGGAAAACGGCAGCCAATATAAGTGAGTGCTTAAAACCTGATAAAAAACAAGCCAGTTCCTTTCCAGCCTATATTTCTAAATGGAGAACAATCTGAATGTTACTGTCCAGAAAGTAAACAGTTGGGATATCATTAAATTGATTTCAGATGATTGTACAAATCAGTCATTTGGTAACGATTTTGATTTATACTGCCAACTTTCCATACCATTGTCAGTGCAACGGGATACTCTGAAGCATGTAAGATAAATCATAATCCATTTCAGGTCCTTTATCGTTTTAATGGGATGCAAAGGCCAGTAGTATAAATGATAATCAGGGCCTTAATTCTTATTTTAATACAACTCCCAAACTTAGACTCTTTCATTGCAATAATAAAAATACATATATATATGTAAAATACTGATCAGGTGACAAAACTTTCAAGAACAGTATTAAAATGTTCTATGGCAACAGTTGCAATACTGAACATCAGGTTAGCAGTTGCTTTCCTCCACTGCAGCAGCACTTTGGAATACAGCTTATCTGCTCTAATTGGTAACTCTCTGTAGATTAACTCCCTACGTGTGTAGCTGTTTGGGGTCTACACCTGCATTCTCTGACTTTATAAGGAAAGCTGGAGGGTGTGCAAGGTGTTGGAAACAGAACACTGTCCATCAGTCAAACCAAATAGAGCACATCACCTTCACATTCAGTTGTTTAGCACCCTTCTAGCACTTTAATATATGTATGTGTGGAAAAATTACATACATAATGATCTAGTAGAAGAAAAGTGAAAAAGATACTGTTGTGGGAAGAATTAAGAATACAACATGGAGAAACATTTAATATATTTTAAAAGTGAAGTTAAAATAAGTGGTTGAACACTGCAAACTGTTGGGATGATGAACTGGGGAAATGGACTAAAAAACAATTCTAAGGTCTTCACTATTGGAAAGAGGAAACCAATGATGCTGACACCCTTATACCCTTTAATAAAAGGCAGTATTCATTATTTTCTGCTCAACCTGTTAAGAGCATAAGCCTGAAAGTGGCCTGAAATAGACCTGCCTACCTTAAACTTGAGGTGAAGTTTAACCAGAAGTGTTTAATCAGATGTACATTTACTCCAATCTCTCTCCATCTGTCCTTGAAAAATCTGTAGGGTTATGAGGGTCTGACTCGGCACTGGCTTTGGCACACTGTTATCATTCAGTTCCATCCAGCTACACATGAGAATGGTGTGAAAGCTTGATGAATGAACACTTTGCAGTCAGGGGGCTGCAGCAACATCAGGAGGATCCAATTTTAGCCCAAATTTAATATAATACTGCAATGATATTAACAAGTTCTTTAAAAAATCCCAAACAGTTTTATGTTACAAATGATCTTAAGTACAAAGAAGTTGCTATTTACTCATGCTTAACATAAAACATTGCTTAAGATACTAGTCATTTCTTGTTCTAAGCATAGAGAAGCACTGTCACAGGTAAGAAAAGGACTTATAACAGCAGTTATCCCTAAATTAGCTTTAAAGGTCCTTAAAATAAATCTGAATACAACTGTTACAGCTAGAAAGTCACAAGTACTTCTAAGTTCTTAAAAAGCTGTTTAGATCTTATGACCAAAATATTTATAGTACGAATTGTTTCTGTTTTCTGTAACATAATAGCACATTACAAGTCAGTAAGCACAGAGAAACTGCATGAGTAAAATTCACTACTGAATTGGGCATGACTGCAATAATTCCAACAGGGACTGAGGGAGTCCAACAGAGCCAGCTCCTACAGAAAGCACTGCTCCTTCCCTCGAGGGTGAGCACAGAGTGGCAGTGGAGAAAGGGATGAGACATTTCTTCTGGGAAGTCAGAGGTGTCCCATGTTGGATCATGTTTTTGCTAGCATATTGTGAAGAAAGATCAACACACAAACACACCCCATCACCAGCCCACACCTGAGTCCATTTTCTGGTTCTTAACCCACATCATCATGCCAGCTGTTGGAAATAATTAAAATAGGCAGGTCTAACCTAGCCAGCTACCTTCATTGTAGACACAGCTCTTTGGCTGGCCATCCTCAAAGGACCTTGTTAAGGGCCAAGAGCAAATTCAAGTGGTTGTGTGGGCTGCCAAGAAAGCAACAGACCCACAGATAAGCAAATTTTAAGAGACAAATACTGTTGTATAGTGATAACCCTACTCAAAATGACATTAACCATTCTGAGATGTTACAATAAATAGCATTCAGCTGTAAAAAGAGTGAGCAGTTGCATCTTCTATATCGCAGTACAGCAATAGAAAATAGCAGCTTCTCAGATTACAACCTGCTGTGTGCCACAGCAGTACTGAAAGTGGCTGGCCTGCCTGGAAAAGTAGCTGTGTGACAGTCAGCCAGGGAAACAGCACCACCAATGGCATTTTGTTCTATACACCATAAATTCTTCTCAAGTAAGCTTAAAATAGTTAACAATGAGTTTTAGCACCTATCTGTTAAAGCATTAACTTTATGTTAAGATAAATCTTTCTCTGTTAAAATGGCCATTTCTAAAAAGACCTCGACTGACCTGTGCAGTGACTTGCCAGGGGCTATGTTTGGAGGTATCCTTTCAGATTCACCTTTCTGTTTCTCACTTCTCTGAGGGAAGCTGCTGGTTTTCCAATGGAACATTTTAATCTCAAAGTTTCCAGTCATGCATAAGTTAAATAAAGGCATTTATAGGGGAAGATTTCAGTAAAAATAATACACTTTTAACAATCCGAACCCTTTAAAATATCAAGAGATGGCTCTATAATTTTGTGTAGAAGAACTTACGCACGTGAGAGTGCTCAGAAATCAAGTTTTTCAATCTGCGTGGATACAAACTAAAGCCGTCAGCACTATCAGTGAAACGAGTAAATTAATCTTTACCTGATCAACTGTGGGATGGGACAAGGGTTTTCAGGTAGCAAACACATGAGTGAAACAGTACTGCTTAATGTAGGGACTGCTGGAACTCTTACTAATCTTCAGCTCACCAAAAATATACAAGTTTTCAAATGGAAATCTAAGGCACACAAAATACCATAATGATCTGATGTATACTGTATATTATGTAGTCAAGAAGCATAAAACTGCTGGTACAAAATGATGGCATAATATTGGTTTTGTTTTATTACTATTTACAATCCCTTCATATCCTCTATCTGAGCTAATATTAAGCTTTGAACTAACATTTGCAGCATACCCGGTTTTTACAAACTTATTTAAAATAGGTAAGATAGAAAGAAGGGTTCAGTTGGGCCATCCTCTGCCATTAACTGTTCTGTTAATTCTGACAGGAAGCTGCAGAACTGAACCCAAGGTCCTTACATTGCTACTTCAGACCTGCAGGTGTGCACATCTGTACAGAACAGTCTCAGGGATCTACAGCCACATTTCAGCATTTGTAGCACCAAGGCCCTAACTGGCACTGTGTTAAGAACATAGCTAGTGTATTTTTCGTACCAAAACTGTAAACAGTGCTTACAGTTCAGCTTTCCAAGGAACAAGCACCTTGTCTGGATTTGAAATAGAGCAGATCTAGAGAGTTCATACTCCTCTGTTACAGCACCACTATGCTAGAACATTATCAAGCATATTATTAGTACATTTTCTGACCTCTTTACACCTACAGGTTACCCCAGTGGAGAGGACTCTGAGGCAGAAGTAAGGTACAGCTTCACCTCAGGGGCCTGATGCTGCAGCTCTCAGTCAGGAGAGGAGTCCTGGCCTGAGCACTCCTGCTGGCTCTGACTGGGCAGCTATGGTTATGCAGAGCTGTTCGCATGCGAGAAGCTGTAGGATGAGGTCAGTCCTTAGCTAACATTGTCATTTGGTAATCTGTTTAAATAAGTTTAAAAAGGAAATACATAGGAGAGGAGAATCAGAAAGAAGAGTGGGATGCTACAGTATTTAAAAGCAATGGAGTGTCTGATTTTCTTATGGTCTAGCAAATAGTTACTTTTCCAACAGAAATGGAGAAGATAACTTTTCTGTGTTTGGAAGGAAGAACGCGTGAACCGCCTGAAAAATGTACAAAACATTTTTGTACAAAAACCGAACAGAAAGACCTGGTGAATAGTACAGATACATTATTCTTAATGAAAAATTTGCTGATAAATATTAGAAGTTTTGTATTTTCCAACACTTATGTTGTGTTTTCCCCAAATCAGTTATTTTTTTTTTCCCAGAATAGAATAAAGCGACTCTATGGGGTATTTTTCCAAAACAATCCTACCCCTGAGGCATTAGGAACATTTGGTTGTCATGTTAACTTAAAATGCTCTGAACAAATGAGACTTATGCACTTATTGCTCAAAAAAATCCTAACAAATGCTGCCTTTAGAAAGACCCAAACAATATTCCTAGCTCCCAACACATGTACTGACAAGATGTCTCCTAATTCATTGTACACTCGTGAAAATAATAAAATGTTTCTGTATTTGATAACTGGTTTAAATGCAACATAAAATCTTCAATGAAAAAGGGCAAGTCTAAAAACAATCACATATGCTGTTAGCATACATACTGTAGCTGTAACAATATGGAACTCTACACAGCAAGAATAAAATGATCTCTTCTGTAGAGTATGCACAAACCTTAGACAATATGATCCTTATACTATACTATTTCAAGTTAATTTTAAAAATAGAAAGTGCTTTTAAAATATATATTTACAGCTTAAAAACAACTTCCAGCCATCATTGCAAATAACTTCATTTCGTACATAATGACGTCTGTAAATCAAAAAAAATCATTGGTTTTCTAAAAGATTTATCTGCAGTTTGGACTACACACCAATGGTTGGAAGTTGTTAAAGCAATGGCACCATGAAGTAATAATTCAGCTTATTTATAACTGTTCAATGTGGTTAAGCACCAAGAGCTGTGTAGAGCTATTACTGTATAACTTGTATAACACCATACAATGTGAACCTGTTAAAATCCTTATAAATGATTCTTGTAGTAAACAGACTTGATTTAAAGCACCAAATATAAATTCCTAAAGGTAATAAACTGAATGATTCAATCAAGGTTAATAACCTAAACAAAATCTTTTTTAGAATGTATTAAAACTATACAATTTTTTTTTTTTGCTTAAATTGTGCTTGAGCACCACCAAATGTTAAAGTCACAGTTTAAGAAGAAATCCCCCCCCTTTTTTTTTACCTCAGCCTTAACATGGTTGAGATGAGCAAATAGTAAACTACGCAAGACTTGTTCTTTAACAGCACCTTAAAGAAACACTGTGTAACACTGCACCAAGAGGAGGCATTCGATACTGAACCTATGCCCAATGGTTGTAAGGCCCTGCAACTCGTGTAAGGGCATAAGAAGATACTGTTATCACGTTATCCTTAGTAACTGTTAATGCTCTGCGTGATGGAATTTGGTTGAACTCATTGTCTTCATAAAAAATATCTCTGGTTTCACCTGTTTGCTTTGTTTTCCTGCTGCTAGAGTTTAGTTCAGTGTTCTCCATTCCTAATCTTTCTGCTTCTTTTTCTTTTTCTTTTGCCCTCTCAGCCATCTTTGCTTCCCACATGGCTAAACCATGCTTTGGCTCATTTAAATTTTTGTGTTGGTAGAAAACCAAAGAAATCCTGGTGGGATGATTGCGATTGGGCTTTTTAATAGGTGTGGTAGCATGGAGTTCACGTCTTGCACATTCAATTAGGATAGAACCATGAGAAGGTGCCACAGCAACCCCGCCAATCTCATCATCCAAAAAATTGTGCTCACTGTCTGACCATATTTCCTCAGCTTTTTCTTCCAGATCAGTCGGCTGTCCCAGTGCAGTGCTCGGTTTTATGTCAGCACATTCAAAATGGCACAGCTGCTCTTTATGGGAGCTGCCCCTTTCCACTGGGCATCCATGGGAACACTCAGCTTCACTTCCCACGGCGTCCTTTGCCGGAGAGCTCGGCGGTACTGACAGGTCACAGGAGCTGATGGGCTGCGAAGAGGCAGAGCTGCCTGACTGAAGCTGACAATTCTGCTTGTCTGGCTGATGTTCAAGTATAGTGGGCAGGGGGGCCTTATGGGCTGGGGAGCCTGGCACAGTGACCTCTGGAAGAATTGGTGGCACACCATTCATCTTCTCATTCAGCAAAATTCCAGTATAATCTTTGACTGACACATCAAAGTTCTTACAATTAACGTAAGGTGTCACGTGAGGTTGCTTACTGCTGCATTCAAAATACCCGTAGGGAACTGAAAAATCTTGTTGAATGTTGGTCACTGCTGTGATGCCCGGCTTGTGTGCTAAAGATGAATAGGGGTGTAAACTATCCACCTTGAAAGGGGAGGAAGCCGTGTACTGTTTCATCAAGGAGCAATTTTTAGTAGTGTTTGAAGTATGTTTAATGGCATAGAGGTGATCAGAAGCCTCCATTTTTATCCCAGGTTTTAAAGCATCTGATGTGGTCCCTAAAAAGCAATGCACACCAAAGTAAGTACTTCTCCTCACTTAATTAATAAAATACACCTTTTGTAATATTTCAGTACTTGCTTGCTCCTATGAAAGAGACTTATTATGTGGTTGTTTTTAGCTTCTTAGGAATACCTTTTTGACCAGAAATACATAGTAATAAACCTTGCTTAACTAACACATTAACCTTTTCCAGTCAGACTGCTGCTATTGAAAATAGAAAGGGATGAATGAAATAGATAATATGGAATAACCACTCAGTCCTGGTTCAGACAACCAGCTCTACACAAGTGCATCCCAGCAGCCAACTGCTGCACTTCAGCTCTGCCCAGGCTAGCAGGAAGCACTTCCTTAGATTTTTCACGTAACTGATGAAATTTCGTCTGTCTGAAATTAAAAATAAGTAAGGTTCATGGCTGTCATAGACCCTTATTATAATAAAAGAAAAATGTGTATTTATGGATCTTGTATCTCACACCAGGAAAGTCACTGAATTACACTGATTCCTGCAATTTCAAGTAACTGTTCCAGTCTTCCTTAAAAAAGGCCCCAACAAAGTATACGGCTATATACTGCGGGTGAATCTGTCCTTAGGAAGCTGCATCATGTGCTTTGGCTGTCTTCCACCTAATTGCCACACGGTAATTATTTCAGACCTTTGTGGAGATACACTTCAATTTATGTCAGCTCCCTAATCAATTTCCAGTCTTGGCACCCTGCAGATGTGCTTATTTGTGGAACAGTTGCCTTATGACTCCTCCTCCTCAAGGATAAATTCAGTCCAGAGTCCAGTGGAGTAATGGGAAGAAAATCCATTGACTTTGATGGGATTTACATCATGCCCTGAAACTGCTTTACGTGTGTTTCACTGGCAGATTGGCACCCCACGTGCAGCTCTTGCATAGCCTCATAAAAGACCATCCCTGTCAGTGTTACTTCTTCGCTCCATCAATACACAGAACATTTAATTACCAGACACAGAACTATTCTTTCTTCCATTCTGTCTTCTGATAATTTGCAAGCAGTGATGGATTAAGAAAACATTATTTTGGAATGCAAAAATGGCAAAGTGGGATAAATTCTAGGCACAACAGTTAGCATGCAAGTACTGAAGTTGTGGAGGGACATAAGGAAACCTCATCAACTCTTAAAAACCCTTTTCTATGAAATCACAGTGTTTAATTTAAGGACACACATCCCCCCCCCAGGCTGGGGCCTTCCTATGAAAGACAGGAAATGCAGCATTTGGGAATCATACTTCCCATCATCTCTGAGAGCAGACCTACATTCTCTGCACATAAGCTGTAACAGCCCCCAGCACTCTCACAATGCCTGTGGCTCCAGCAGATTTCCAGCTCTTGCCAGAAGCTCCTTGCTCTGCAGGGCAAAGTAGCAGAGATTAAGAGAAGTTAATTAAAATGTATGAATAGCGAGGAAGTCATTATGGGTTCAGATAAGGTGGAATTGCTCCCCAGGAGTATATCCTGTTCAAACAGAGCACTGGGAGCTGCTGTCGGAAGTGGCCACTACTCTGCTGTGACCAGCTGAGAAACAAAATTGGTGGTTCATCTCTTGCTGTATCAGTACAGTTCAATCTATTCACTCTCAAACTTTCCAGCTGGAGGACACTGACAGATCTCTTTCAAAAGAGCTTACTACATCTATGTGAGAGGCAACATGGGATAGCCAGTCTTCTTGTGGCTCCTTCATTAAACTAAAAAGAAATTAAGTAATTCTATTTACATTTTTCTTTTTCCATCTCCAAGCAACTTTTTCACTCATAAAAGTATTTCTTAGTTTTTTTCAGCAGCCCTTATAAATTAATTTACCAAAACACTTCAAGTCCAAACGAAATAAGGCAAGTTGGCTTGTTTACACAGCTATTTTATTATTTGTGCATATCCAAAGGAAAGAAGTTTCACACTCCCAAAGCATCTGCTAAAATATTGGCTATGGTACCGTTTGTTTAGGGCACGGTTTTCAGATAGCAAAGCCAAGCCTAATTGTAACCACAATGCTGTGTGGTTAGGCAGTTCAGAACTGTTTAAAAGCAACCTTCTAGTGAGATCTGACAACTTCCTTCCCAAACCATAGTCCTCCAATGTTTCCAGTACTTCCAGTCCACCCTGAGCATAATGAGAGTTTTTAATCATTGCTTCAGAGTTATTGCTGGACATCATCCTCAGCCCAAGCAATCTATTTATATCTGCTTCAAAACCTGCACTGTCTCTCCCAAACTTGCACATAAATTAGCAGAATGTCTGCCTAATTTCTTAAGGGCTTCTCTTCTTATTCTGTCCTGCTCTATGCAGTGTTTATTGCCTGCCTTGACTCCTCCACTCGGATGAAGCAGGGTGCTGAGTGCAAATTACAGAACTGCATCAAATGGAGGTTTGGTCGGTTTTTATTTTTTATTCCCCAAACATCAACATTCTTCTAAACACATGTAGCAATTATTCCTTCTCTTAAATCTACTACACAGATCTGGATGTCTTTTATGAAATAAAATTCAAATGACAGCAGATTGGCTAATTTTCCTCTGTTCTTCCTGAAAGACAGACTGGCTATGCTTTAACTTTTTTTATTTAATTTCCTCTCTAATGACAGAAGCAACATCCATGGCTTGCTCCACCTCTTCCTTCTTTTCTACTTCTCATTATTGTGAAGTCCCAGAGCATAGCTTTATCCTCCAAAGTCCTGGTCCAAAACTGGACCCCAGATCAGAAGCACCTTCACACAGCTCAGCCAAATCATGATTCTGCATTGCACAAACATGTCTGGAGGCAGAAGGCTCTGGCCACAGAAGAAACATGGCATGCCTCTTACCTAAGTGCTTAGGTACAGACACCACCTCTCCAGATCAATTTAAGATACACTGCCTGATTTGATAAAGCCCTGTTCTTTTTTTGGGCATATCTCTTGCTTTGCAACAGTCTCCATGCCATTGACAAGAAATTACCAATAACTCAGACTAGGAAAGCCATTTTCTGTCATGAGCAGTGGCTAACAAAGTTGTTGTCCTTCAAGTGACAGAAATCCACGGTATTTATATGACCATTCCTATGATGCTATTTCAGTATGATCTTACTGACACTATTTACTAGAATAAGGGAACCTGGATATATTTCATTGGTGATCACATAACCACCACAAACTTATTTTGGGGCACTCATGTGCAAAGAGAGTATTGAGTACAATGATGCTCACTAGCCCCTAAAATACAGACTATACAAGTCTTTCATAACCCTGAGTATTCAGCTTTTCCTTCCCATTGGATAGGTAGAAAGTAACAGAGGAGCAGAAAAGAATGGCATAAAGTAACAAGCACCACTCACCTAAACAATGCAAGGTGTTGCCAAGATTTTCTGGGGCTTCAGTTTTCAGCTTTACTGGTGTGGAGTATTTTTTGTCTGTTAGTGGCTGCTTTTCACTCGAGGTCCTCCTTGTGTCTGGTTTCTTCTTCTTTGTAGCTCTGAGAGGCTCAGCTAACATTCGTACTTCTCTGGGAAAAGCTGTGAGCACCTGTATGGCTCCGGCTTTTATCTTAGCTTCCAATCCCTCTTCGGTCCCAAATTCATCTGTTTGTGAAATTTTGTAAAGAGGTAACACATGGAGCTGTTCATCGCTTGGAATCACCCCCACTCTCCGGTTATCTTCCTTCGTCAATGTACAGACCTGGCAAGAGCAGAAACGTTTACAAATACAGCTACATACATAAAATAGGAAGTTACTGAGATATTTAAACAGACATCCTAAACCTGACTGTTTTCTCATGGGCTTTTTGGCCTCAGTCCTACGGGTCTTCCAAAAGCAAACATCTGACAATGCTCTGATTCACGACGATGCAGAAAAATTATTGGCACTTGAAAAAGAGGATCAAGGCACATGTCTTGGGACAAGAAAAATGAAACTTGTCTCCGCTTACATTATCCACAAACGTGTCACCTTGGTAAATAACCTGCACTGTAAATGTACTGGAAATTCCCAAGCATTTGGAGTTCCTGGGGTTTATTCGTATTTGATTTGTTTTAAAGGACTAAAAAATATGGAAAAAAATACACTATTTTTGGATTGAACAGGAAGTTTCTATGACATGGAACTGTTTTTGTTTTTCCTTTCATCTGGCAAATGAAAGAAAAACACACCAGAAAGGAAAATGAAAGAAAAACATACTCCTCCAGATGTTTAGCAAGTCTCAGCTCTATCTCTCTCACACTTTCTTTAATCAACACCCTTCGCAGCTCTTGTCTGCCATGATGAAGCTATTGCCCTGTTGCTGTGTGTTACTAGATACTGGAGCCAGGGGGAGTGCTGTTTAGATTCAGTTTGATAGGGGCACATCACAAATGTGAGTAAATATTCAAACTTATTGCGACAGCCTGTGTGTCATAGTTTTTGCATATCACTGCTAAACAGATGCAGTACTTAAAATCTGCAGCAGTTCCAGAGTTTGGGCCATTATCAATGGCAAGTTTTCACCATCAGAACAGCACTAAACCCATCACTGCACTTCCTGGCTTTGTTCCGTGTTTTCTGAGGGATGGCAGCAGTTTAACAGACACAAGCAAGCGTACAGGTAGTCACATCACTTACAGCTCTACTGATGATACTCACAACAGAGTGATGGCTTTCACAACAACATTCTGCATCCCTAGAAAGCCACCCATCAGTGTCATGGCTTGGTTCAGTGTCTGTTGTTATTAAATATACGCATTTCACAGGGATCTGAGCACCGTCCAAGGATAAGAAGACACTCCCTAGTCCCTCACTGTGTAGGCTGAGCATGGTGCCTATCATAAACAGTTCATCTGGTTTCCTAAAATCCTACCACCACACCTAACATTCCAGGGGAGAAGAACATTATTTATAGGGGAAAGACACAAACATATTCTACTTCATAGCACAGCTTTCACATAAAGACATCACACAGTTATTTCCAGAATAATAAAATCACAGAGTCACAAACTAAAAATCCTAAGTCGATACAGAGGTGGTTAGGGCTTTAAAAATAGCTATGTGCAAAGCTTGACAGTTGCAGAGCAGCAAAAGGAGAAAATCTGAGGGACAGACAAAGGAGAAGAACTTTTTGGGTGGCATTTTGAGAGGATCAAGAGAAGGGCTCTTACGAAGGCAAAGTGAAGGGGCAGGTAGAAGCTGATGAGCAGCGCTTACTGATGTGCTTGCTCCATGCGTACTTACCTCAACTGGGCAGCCTTTGGACTATGAGGAAGATTTAGAAAAAACAAGTTGTTCCATGAGCAGCAAATGACACCTTGTTCCCTGTGGAATCCTCCATCCCCACGCTCCCCCACACCCAACCCTGGCACCCTTATCCCTGCTGCCACCACTGCTGGGCACCAGCAATCAGAAGCAGAGCCTGGCTGAAGCTGTACCAGTACCTCCTGGCTGCTGCCATAAGAACCCTGCCGCCACCTCAGTAGAGGAGCAAACCTCCATCCGTCTCACTCCAGTTAGCAGTGAAACTGCACAAATTTGAGCCAGAGGTTAAAATCTCCAAAGACAATTCCATTTCTGCAAAGTTCAGTGAAATCTGGTTGAAATTTGTCTGTGGATTTCAAGTTATTCAGGAAGGGTGAGAGAGGGTAGGACACAGAGAGAGCACAACTGCACAAGACTCACGTTCTTAGAAAACCCAGCATGTTCTGCCCTTCTGAACTGAAAACAAAAGCAGTAGTGAAAAGAATATGGAGGGGCCTTGCTCCCAGTTGTATTCATCATGAATTGCATGATTCTTACTTGCCTTCTGACATATTCTCTTCAACCTGTGTCTAAACCTAGGCACTAGTCTGAAACATGTTAAAATCTTGACAGTTCAATCCACAATCTTGCTTATTCTGAAAATTGAGCCCCTCATCCAATTTAGTCCCAAACTTTCATGCACTTCACCAGAGACTTTCATGAAAAACTGGTCTTGCACATTTACTAGATTTACTCTTTAAAAATATATTAATCATCTTTCATCTAACTTACAACTAGGCAAAGGTAGGTTAGCTTATAGCTTAAATACCGTGACAGAAAATTTAATATATGTAACATTTTAAGGTCAGTGTCCTCCGTGACACCATAACAAGTGGCTGAGCAGTTAATGTTACAGGGAAAAGAGCTGTAATTTGAGGCCCTGCAGATAAGCCAGCAATCCACAGCTGAAGTAGAACAAAGAAAAATCTCTTTCAAAAGCCACTCCAATACTCAATTCTGTGCAAAATATTCCATTCAGAAAGTTAAAAGAGAACCCATCACCGAGAAGGTAAGACCAGCATTTTCCACTGGCACTGACTGCAAACTGACCAAAATAAAAACCCAACCATGAGGAAACGATGTGCAGCGGCTTTGACAGAGCCCACAGGGAAGCTGCACATCCTGCTACTCTGAATACTTTTTCCAGAACATGTAGCTACAGCATCCAGTATGCTCAAAAGCCAAAGAAAACCTTGGCCAAGGACTTTGTTTAGGTTTCCACTGTGCTTGGCGACCAACTTCATTACCTGTTCTGGGTTAAGTGATGTCATGGTAAAACCTGCATATTCATAAGATTTTATTTTTCTTTTAAACTGAAAATGCACTCATGAGCTCAACTGAATTGCCTTCATAGACCTCCAAACGTCTGTAGCCACACACCTCCCACCACATTTATCTCTTTGATCTGCCTTTGTCCTCCTGAACTTTAGATGTAGTCTTTTTCACTCTGTCCCAAGAACAGATGTTTTAATGTCAAGTTTTGGCAAAACAGTCAAACAGCCTTTGTAAACCTGAAAGGTGGAATCAAGTTTCCTGTACTCATCTCCCCTTTGCAGCTGGAAAGGAGAGTGGATGCCAGGTGGGACTCTGAGGTGCTGCTGTCTCAGTGCTTCCCATTGTGAATGCCAACAATGTTGCTTTTTCCTTTATAGCTGGGGCAAACTGTCCTTAACTGGCTTCAGAGAGAAGGAGCCCCGAACCTGTTCAATCACTTCTGACCACTAGACAGAGGTGACAAGTGTCATCAGACTGTTTCTGTTCCATAGCTACAATGTGGGTATGGGGCACACACCACTGTCTGGGAGCCTGCAGGTTAGCAAAGAGAATTCTAATGTTCCTCTTCTGTTACAGCTGGAGAACATCTTTCCTCCTTTTTGTTCTGATATGAACCACCCATTGAGGCACTCAGCACTTCAGTCACTCACAAAGCAAGCTGTGAGAGCGGACCAGAAAGTTCATTCACAGAGACAACTGCAAAGTCTTGAACCTTTAGGCCATGACTTGAGCTACAACTACAGAAATTCAATAAAAGCAGAGGTCTTTCTCAAGTGGATGGATTGCTGATTGACACTGCTTAATTCTGCTGCCAACAATGTTACATCGCAGAGGTTCTTGAAGCATACATTCTTCCTTTTCCTCTTCTACAGTGCCTGCTACAGACTGTGTGGCACCATTACACACAGCTGCAGGTGTTTTCTCTCCTTTCCCAGCCCAAGAAAGACAGACAACACACCCCATAGGATGGGAAGTACTCCTATACATGCTAAAGAACTAGTGAAGCTTTTGCTAACTGTTCTGTCCCCATCACTGTATGTCACAGTGATTTCAAGGGTTCACACAGGTATGAGGAATCCTTTGCAGCTAATCCAGTAAAGAAACAACCTGAACATTTCACGGACTCTATGAAGAACTAGAAAAGCTGTGTGTCTCCACAAGGAGCACTGCACCCTAGCACTGCAGCTGTACCAGATGTCAGTGCTCCTTCAGAGAGTCCAAGTACAAATGGGTTGTATATTTAGGGGCTCTGAAGGTTCTTTAAAATCTTCATTTGGAGCAAGGAGTTACTTCCATTTCTTTCAGGTGAACAATGGCACATGTTTTTATTCTACTACATGGCACGCATGGATTATTCTTTTTTAGCTTTCCAGACAAAAAGCAGCCCTGGTAAATTCAGGGCATGATTCTGCTAGCCAGGAAAGATGTTCAGCATATACCAGATCTCTCTCAGTAATCACCAATCTGCATGAGTTAAGATCTGTTGCTCCATCTTGTATCTACAGAAGACATTTCCAGTGCCTTTTTCGCCCCTGACTGATAACTGACTAATTTGTTTTCAGTCACACACAAATGATGCAGCTAATCATCAAAACAGACATACCTAGGAAAATAGAAGACCACTTCTCTGAAATTCCAGCAGAGACAGAGCAACAAAACTGTTAGTGGCAGCTCATGGCATTCCTTTAAGCATACAGTAATGCTGGTCATTTAAACTCTTGTAAGTGCTTTGCTGAACCTGTGTCTGGTTTAGCTTATTTACATGGATCCTGTTTTGGCTTCACTTTCAGTGCACTGTGCAGCTTCCTTTTCCCACTTGTGGTAAAAGTGATTCACCACCAACTGATGGGAAAAAAATGCAGAGGTGTCACTTCTGCTGTAAGCAGCAGTGACAGAGCTAGCAGCATTCGTAGAGTCTTACAAGGTATTTATTGTAGCCTTTTTATTTGGGAGCAACTTTATTAAATTATATAAATGAAGACTTCCTGTTGGAATAAGGAGGAAGGGAAGAAACCTTACCAACACTAGCCAGGCACACTTTGTACAGACCGTAAGGCGTCATTACCATTTAAAAACATCGAACAAAAGAGAAAAATAGCGAATAAAGCTATGGGTGTCTGAGGTTAGTAAGGCTGGGCAAATCCTCATTTTGTCCATTACCACATCATCAGAAAACAATCATCTACACAAAAGCTGTCACTTCAGATCTGTTACTTATACATAGTACAATTTACAAACAAAATATGTAAATGACTTCTCCATCAGTATTAGTGACTTAAATCAACATCTTTTAAAGTAAGTAGGCAGCCAGAGCAACTTTTGGAGCTGGATAGAAATGCAGGAGATGACCAGACAGATGCTAGTCACATCTGTGGTAATTCCTGTTTATGTTCTTACCACTAGTTTTTCCATGTAACTACCAGAGTTAAGTCATAAGCCAAAATTAACAAGAGTGATTTTAATCATCATCAAACTAATCTAGATTGAATAAAGCCCAGCTCCTTCAACTATTGGCCCAGTCATTTCCTTAGCGTATGCAACAGTTTTTTGAATCACAGCAACAGAATCCAATTTTCATGTCCAAACTTTAAAAGACTGTTTCTAGAGTAGGCAGAGATTTAGATTTTAATTTTTTCCCCAGAGATGCATCCTTTGATAACTTGTTCTTGCATGTTACCTGCAGTGATGCACAAGAAGTCATCCCAGATAGTCATAGCACTGCAGTGCTCTAACTACGAAGAAACAGATGGCCTGTCTTATTTTATCTTTTCTCCTACGAGCTTGTCTTTCTTCAAGACTACAGTCACAGTTTCTAAAAAGATGGCTTGTGATTCTCAACTGAATTTCTCACAAGCAATCCACCAAAGTATTCAATACTACCACCACACCTAAAATCCCTCCATATTTGTGGGCTTTCCTTTCCCTACCACAATACTGTGTTCTACTTTCTGACAAGTAACATGAAGCCCAGTAAGTGCACAGTGCAAGAAAAAGTTAATTTGATGAGAATTGAGCCTGGGGAAGGTAGATTAATAATGAATCAGTTTGTTTTAACTCTTTCTCTACTGAAATCTGTAAAACTCCTCAGATAATTATTTGCCTTTGAGGATCAGGACTGCTGTAAATAGCCCAGCTGTTCTATGGCCAGTCCTCTCCAAAGGGCTTGAGTGTCTTGAAAGAATTTAGGTCTTTTGTAGGAGGGGTCACTCCCAGACCTTTGCTGACCCGTTCTGTAATAAGATCAACTTCTGTTCTCTCTAGGTCAGTAAGAAATATATGCAAATAACATGGGGGGTTAAAAACGGCAACATGCAGTTAATTTCATTCCTTCAACAGCTTCCTGCAAACGCACCCACCAAACAGAACAGCATTTTAAGGCACACAGCAATCACAGCAGCAACCAGCAGAGATGAGAAAATGCTGTTACGTACCACAGTGCTTCCATTGTGCATGTTGTGCGTGTCCTTGTGGGCATGGGCACAGAAATCTATGCACGCCGTTACACCTGAGAAAGGCCGCCCGTCCTTGGATCCCAGCCGGCAATCAGGGCCCATGTGTTCATTTTCCACCTGAAAGGTACAACAACTGCAGGTACTTGGGACTGCAAGAGAGTGCCCTGGAGCCCTGAGAACCACAGGATGAAACAAAGAGCCCCCAGCGGTGGGCAAAAACCACAGTTTCCAATGCAACATGCATCACTTAGGACAGGATGTCACCAAGACAATCATCTCAGCTAGAGTCAGTATGTCTTTTGTAATAAAGAGTAATAAAACATTTTATTTACAGTACTACCTCTACACCTTTGGCATGTGCACTACTTAGGACATAACCATCAGCTGAAATAAGGGAGGTATGATATTATGGAATGCATTTCCTTGAGGGCTGTGGCTTCTGCCTGAACAGATTTGGGTGGGATTTTCATCTCTTTTTTCTAGCTAGTGCTGCCTATTCAGAGCTACAGCTACACTAGATAGATGTCACAGACCTACCTGGTTCTGGAATGCTTCAGGAGCAAGCTTTTTATAAACCGGAGCCACATCAGTAGCTAAAGTTTGCAAATTATTTTCAAGAAGTTCCTCCTGCAGAGAAAGGCAACATTCAGAGTGTTGCAGTTGCTTTAGAAGATTCTAATCCAGCTTAGAGATGCCCGACAAGTCAGTGAAGCTAAGAAGTTCAACTTTACCTTGTATTCTATTAATCTGACTTGTGTTTTGCTGCCTTTTGCCACCAACCATAAACAAGCCTACATTTGCTTGACTGTCAGCCAAATAACAATGAAAAGTATCCATTAGGGCAAAGAAACTCACTACACAAGGAACCAATTCCTGCATTACTTCCCTCTTCTGATACACAAACAGTCAAGGAATGAGGTATGTTCCATGCAAAATAGACAAGTAACACCTGGAAAAGAAAGGTTACACCATCTACTGATTGAATCCTAGGTCTTCTTTTAGTGTTTTTTGCTTGTGGGGCCTTGATTTATGTCCTTGATTTAGCTCTCCTAAAAGACTCTCCTAGGCTCCTCCTTTTTCTTTGAATAATATCAGAAGCTTCCAGTAGAATTTAGCATTCGAGTTCCTGGGGAAGAGGTATGCCTCTAAGGTTGCTGCAGACTCTTATTAGAAACTTTTGATAACTGTTTTGTTCTTTGGAGGTGCAGAAGTCAGGGCTTCATGGAAATATCTGCTAGATTAGGAAGTAAAATTCCCTATGTTGGAGTAAGCTATCTAAGCATGGAACTAACTAGGTAGGCTTCTATGGCAGTGCAACATTAAAGCCATTATTTATACAAATGACCTCTAATCTATTTTCCTAATTTTTTGCTTTTCCAGGAAAATCACCTACCCACTGGGAAGGAAAAGTGTGGTGACTTTGTTTTCCTCCAAGTGTCAGGCTTTGAGATAAAACTGCAGCTTCAGGTGTGCATTACTGTGTAGTGGCAAAAAAAACCCCCAGCTGCTTTGATTTTGTTTAAAAAAATAAGAAGATAATAAAAAGCCAAACAAAGAAAACCCCAACCAGCCACACTGTTCATCACCTCTTGTGAACACCAATGCACATGCACACATAGGAATACTTTTACATTGTTCAGTGTGATGCTCCATTACAAAATTATACCATATTTTTAACTGGCACCACAGCCAGTTGATCATTACCATGTGCTTTTCTGAACTATATCTGTATTAACTAACCTATAATCTATTCTTACCTAGAGATATTACACTCTTAACCTCATCTCACTCCATCCAGTACCTCAAGTGATCCAAGTATTTCTGGACTTTGAACTATCTTCTTAATTTGCTATACCTCCTAGCTTTATGTCATCTGCAAAATCATCAATATCCCATATTTAGCTAGAAGAAGTATCTGTTAGAAAAAATAATGATAAAACCAAACAAAGAGGAAAATTATTTACCAGTAATTTCACTTCTTCCAAATGCAAAGATAAGCTACGTGCATGCTGCAGCTGCCCAGGCACCACTGCTGCTCAGTGGCAGACCATAGGTGGATATGCTGCCCTCAACACACACCTACATGCTGTGCAACCCTCATGCCCTCTGATCAGCTCCAGAATCCAAAAAGGCTTTAAAACCACTCCCCAAAAGGGAGATAGGGGAATGGCATATAAAAGAGAGATAGGGGAATGCACTTTTAGGTCACATCCATCAAAAATGTCCTGGTTAAATTATCTTCTCTTTTAGGGAGCTGCTTTTAGTCTGTGGTAGAAGGCACTATCTTCCAGATGCAGCCATGCCATCACTTCCATGTGCTGCCACGAATGTCACTGTGCTTGACTAAGTGTCTAATGGAGTTCAGGGTGGCCATCTCAGACTTGGAACAAGTGATGGCACCAACAGAACCCTAGCTTAGAGAGGATGCTCTGATCAAAGATCCATCAGACCTGACTTGAGGAGATCTGGCACAGACTGGCATTTCACTAACAGTACAGATGAAGCTTGCTGCCTCCCCTGATTGCCTAAGCCACTGTTACTAAAAACATTAGAAACCTACAGAACACAGAATGCTACACACAGAGAGAGCATTACACAAGGGGAGAACCAAAAAACACTGCATCACTGAGAATGGAAAAGGACAAAGGAGAAGGAGATCAGGAGGGGAGTGTGTGTGTGTAGTCTTCCACATAAGCATGGAAGATGCTTCACCAACTATTTCAGGAAAAAGTTAGGAGGAATTTTTAGCTCCAGTGGATCAAGTGAGATCTCTCTTCAAAAAACGGTGTTGCACACTATGGATCCACATGTGTGCACTATTCATCAAAAACCACAAGAATATCTCTGCCACTATCTGTACCTCAACCAGCTGGCTCTCTTCTGTAGCTAGCAGCAGTGGAGTTCAGGAACTGAGAAAGATGATTAGCACAGTAACCCAAACAGAGGGTTTGGTAGCTGACAACCCTACAGGGACAGGTCTCTTAAAGCATACCAGGTGTGCTTGTAAAGACATGGTACTTTCGTCTAGGAGTTACACAGGGAAGTACAGTTAAGACATCTACAGTCAGAACAAAAGGCACTTCTGAGGTACCCTGAACATATATTCATCAAACAGTAGTTACTTTCATTCCTTCATCATGGAAATATTACCAATGTAGGAAACAAATGTGTTTGTTTTTTTTTTTTGTTAGAGGTTTGTTTCTTTTAGAGGTTCATTACTTCACATGCCCCATCACCATGTCTTCTGTGCTATCTCAGCTTTATGTCAGCACTAACCTTGCAAGCAGCAACCATGGTTCAGGGTATTCAGTTCTTGCAGCATGTTTGAAAAACATACTGCCCACAGGAAAAAAACTTTCTTCTAAGTGACAGAAGACCAAGTGGTCAATTGGTCAGACGGCACGAAGACAGCGCAATCCAAAGCACACAATGTTCTACAACAAGGCAAAAGGACTGAATCCCTGAGTCACAGGCCTGGTGCTTAGAAAAAATTCTAGTTGTATTTTATACTTAAGAAATCATTAACATTTCACACTGTTACACAGTAGAGCTAAGAAGTATTTAAGGATAATTGTAGGGTATTTAAATACATGGCAAATACCATACAGTTGAACCACTCTCAATTCCATTCTACAACTATAAAACTGCAAATTACTATAGTTACAAAGCATTTAGTTAGATTCTCGTGTGATAAGCTATTCATGAGATTAGCTATATGTGAGAGAGAGAAAGGGTGGATATCCATAGATTTCTAGTGCTGAAAATAATCAGATTAAGTATTTGCAGGGGGGGAAAAAAAAAAAAAATCAATAAATCAAGTAAATCTTACTTGTTTAGGGTCATCTGTGAGAAGCCTAAATTTCCTGGGGTTTTTGCTTCTGGCAAATTTACAGCCATTGAAATACATACTCCATGAACAGCCAAATGAGAATGATGCTCCACAAGTTTCTGGATCAAGTCCTTGACATGCACAAGTACGACTAGGAAAGGAAACGAAGATACATCAAGTCAGCTGACAATGCAGTTGCTCTTCTTTTTAGGTCAGTGCTATTCACTATTTCTTTTCTAATACATAGCATAATACCACAGGAATTTATAAAACAGACAGTTTAACTAGATCTTTTCTGTTAATGAAACATTAATGTGTAGAGGACTGACATTTTTCCTCACAAGACAGTCTTAACTCCTGGAAATCCCACTTCTGAGAAATGCACAGCACTCCATTACAGCTACATCCATGTACTCCATCCCAGGTCACTTCAATTTTGACCTCTCCAGCTGAATAAAATCTTTACCCAAGAAAATATCGCTGCTACTATAGGTTATACCCTAATCCAGTTGTTGCTTTGTTACGTGTGGCAGCACCGTTAGCTCCAAACTGATGTGAATTTCAAAGTAGAACAACTCTGCTCAGCCCACAACTTTAAGAACACAAACTTTATATTCAGTGTGCAGCTACTGGAGTCTGTTAAATGTGGGCTACACAAGAATTAACACAAAGGCAGCACTGCTCCAGAGACTCAGCTGCAACACATAATGTAGTCAACTAAACCACACTGCTTGCAGGGGCATGGAGAGGAAGATCCTAATTTTGAGTGTTCAACCTGTTGTTTATTCACATACCAGCTCTTAGCTCTCTCACATGGCCGTGTGTGCAATGGGCACACTGACTGTGACTGTCTTGGGCAGCCTGCACAAAGCCAGAAGAGAAGTTCATTGTCACCCTCTTTCCCTGGGCGCAGTTGTATAACTATGACCTAGCACCTGCTCCCCAGGAAAAGCCAGGAACTACATTGTACGCTGAAATGACACCTAGTTGTTTGTAGCTTTAAATGAGCTTCTGTGTTGTTATCTCATTAGTGCAGCTACTGAACTCCCAAGTCACTTATTGCAGAACCTTCCAGAGGCAAGACACAAATTGTGCAGTTCTCTAAGTGACTTACTCTTCATTTAACGCACACCTACGGCTGGTGGGACAGCCGTATTTCCTGAGGCTCTGCGTCAGCTCTTTGTAGAGCGTATCGGCCAGGAGGTGAGGAATCCCCTCCCAGGCCAGGATGAGAATCACAATGACGGCAGTCTGACAGTGGTGTCCTGCACGCTGACGTACCAAGCACAGCAACTTTTCCTCGTCGCTACTTCTTCGTATCACCTGGAAGAATAATTTTGTTTATTTTTAGACAACTGTAGGAAACACTTTATGTGTTACTCTTCTCTGGGACACACAAGGCCTTAAAGATTAAGAAACTGCTGCCCAGAGAGTGTTCATCAGCAAGCAGGACAGGGACTGCACTGCACAGTGATCTTGGGTGCAGAACATCATTTTCTGTTGCCTTTTTACCTACAGAAGCAATAGCAGTATTAAGAGGAAGCAATGAAAATCAACTGTTCCTGAGTGAAGGAAGCAATAAAATATTTTAGAACATGTCCCTGGGTCACCTATATTGAAGTTCTTAACAGTGTGCTTAAGTTTTGTACTGAGCTCTGAGATACAGTAGCAATCTTTTCCACCCCTAGTGATAAACCACGAAGACTAACATGAAATGGAACAGTACAATATACCACTGAACAGGGAAAACAAAAAGAAAGAAAAAAGCAAGACAGTCCAGGTCTCACATATTTAGGGTTTTATCACAATCTGAAACAAAGTTGTCTAGTAAAAGGACTAAAAGAATATGTTAAAGCTAGGAAATACAAGAACATAATCTCTGAAAAGATGTTTCTCTCTTCCTCAGATGTGTTTTAGCTACCATCACCTGTATGCTCCAACATATGGGTGGGTGTCAAGACCTCAACATAAAGCTTCAATTGTATTAGGCCTGGGCCTCTCAGGCACGAGATGCTAAATCCTCTTCCTCAGCTCTGTTATATATATTATGGGGGGTAGTAAGTCTTTCTTCCTCATGGTGTGCAGATGGTGAGCCCTTAGCCTGCAGATACCGGCTATCAGCTCCACAGACATAAGCGTGTGCAGTCACCCTGGCTTCCCACCCAGCGTCCCCTCCCTCTCCACCAGAACTTCCACAGACGTGCCCTGCACTGCTAAAGCAGGAAGGCCACAGTTTCCCTTACTCTTTGAATACCTCTAAGGCATATTCCCCTATTTGACTGATGTCAAAGCTTCTTTGTTGCCAGAAGAGCAGCTGTCACACATATGTGACTCCTAGCCTGATCAGCTGTGACTAAGTTATTTGAAATCATGAAAAGTGGGGACCAAAGTACAAGCGCAATTACCGTGCATATGAAAAGGTTTTTGATAAGTGAAACATTTCAGAGGGCATGTCTGCAGGTTTAGCAGGAAGAAGCAAGGTTAATTTGTTTCAAGAGAAAGTATCCCCTTTCTAAAGTTGATTGTACAGTCTGACAATCAGCCATACTCTTAGTGAGAAAACAAGCAATGCATCCAAGATACCATTTCTCCACAGGAGCCATGGTTGTGACAGACCATCCAGGACAGGATTTTTTATAAAGAAAAAAAATAACTCATTTACATCTGAGGGTTACAGAAAATCAATCTCAGCTGATACACAGTGCAGGGTGTTCATGGCAGTGCAAGTTTCACATTCCTAAGGCAGCAGAGTTCCTTCAGGTCAGGAGGGGAGGAATCTAATTTTGATCCTCGGCATGCAGGGTGATGCTTTTAAGTCTTTTTTTCTATTTTGTTTCTAGACTTAGTAACTTCAGTGAAAGAATCTGGTACCTCTTAGTTTCTTGCAGCAGGTTGCCCTTTTTGAGTTCTGATCTAGTTCTAAACTGGACCTACACAGTTCAAGCAAAACAGCAAATGGACAGGAAAAAAAAATGTTTCCTCTAAAATAACACCATACCTCTCTGGAGCTAAATATAGCTGGAATTTGCCTCATTATGCATGCAGGAGAGAATGTGACACTTACTGCACCCAAAACCATTTTAGGATCTATCATCTTTCAGCCCACTGAGGTAGTTAACACATTTGTTAGGTGCCTGAATTTGATTTCCATGGCCCTTAAGAAGTTAGATCATGTGCTCAGCTGATTGCTGCTGCTGCTGGAGCACTCCACTCATTTTGATAGCAGAAGCCAGACACTATTGTCACTTGACTGTTATGCTCCTAGAAGAGCACAGCTTGCACTGAAGTCATGGCTCCTCTGGGCCCACAGCTAGGGTCAGTGCAGACAGAACTGGAGCCGTGTTGCTTTCCCCACATAAACTGATGATGCCCCTTGGCATGCTGTGGCTGGCACTGACAGAGCAGACGAAGCCTCTCTTCCGCAGTCATCACACCCCACAGCAGTGCCACACTCAGTACACAGAGCAGCCTGTGAGCAGGACAATGGAAAACCATGGCATAAATCCAGGTGATTTCCTAGTTGCATCAACAGTAATGTAACTCCATTAATTTCCAGCTTGCTGTTTTCCAGTGCCTGACTACATCAAATAAATGTTGGAACTCTACAAGATGTATATTGTATTCTATGTAAGCATATGAAGTGAAACTGCCTGCATTCACTTTTGTACTCAACTTGTGGCTACCCAAGCACAATCCAACACACACAACTACAAGCTGTGTACCACTGATCAAGATTTTGCCTGATGTGCTTGAAGATTTCTCACTGCTTTTTGAAGTCATGGCCCTAGGAAGGCTTTACTTCATTTCTCCAGTTTACGTCTTTACTTCTATTCCAGCCTGAAATAACTGAGGATGGCTCCATGATCTTTTGACCCTTAAACATCCCCAAAACATATGTGTTTCAACCACTTTTCCCACCATTTACTTTACAGAAACATCACACTTGTTACATTCATACTGTCTTAATGTCATCAGGACAACAGAAGATACAAAACCTCAGCCTACACTTTAGCTCATAGTTCTTTTCAGCATGCATTTGACACAGTGTCCTCTGCAAGGTAAAAGGAATTAATGTACTGTCACAACCACAGACAATACGATAAATAATGGGATTTGATTAATCATTTCTTTATGCACTAATTTAAAGTATTTATTTATATTGAAAGTTTGCAAATGTAATTCCCAGGGCATTTATTGTTTACTTATCAAGCATTGAAATGCCAAATATTAAGTTAAATATGCAATAAATGGAGCAAGTCCCTGAATGTCTCCTCAGGCTGTGAGCAACATACAAATCAGCTGGCAGACTCCGTGTCCAAAAGCTATTGCTCTGGCTCTCAGTTTCTGTGCAGTAGTTAACAGCAGTGACATAGTAAATAATTTAATACTTCACTTTGTTTAATTTCGGTCCTTGATGACTTTAAGAGGAATAGGAAAGTAAACATTTGGTAAGTGGTGAAACTTTAAAGCTAGGATTTTTTAACATGGAACTTTCCCCTTGCAATTACTTCTCCACACAAAATAACAGTGATGCCTTAGTGACGCAGAAAGAACAGGCAAGATGATCAACAAACTTGTAGTAAGTTTGCAAAGTATTATGTAAGATTTAAATATGGTCATCCTTTTGCATCCCTGAACTCCTTTTAGCAAGCACTAGGTTTCACCAACTAATGATCCGTTTTAGCTGCAGCACAACACTTCTGAAAGCTGCAGACCTCACAAACTGCCCCAGCATGCTCCACCGATACCTGTCAGTTTGGATCAGCACTCACAATACCTGGCCACCTACTCCATCACCTGTTTGCTAACATGACCATGTCTAGGGCAAAAGCAAACACCTGCAACAGGACACACCTCCTTCCAAATTGCTTTCTTGTGCATGTACATATTTGAACACACAATCCCACAGGTATCATCCCTGTAGGCTGCTGCTTTGGGTACAATGCTCCTTTATTTTGATCACTTTCAAAAACAAGTTTTGTACACATCTCCTATGTTACTGTGAGGCATCGACCACTGTCACTTTCTGTATCATGCCTGTTCTGACTTATTTTGGTTGTCCATATGTCCTTGTTCCTGTGTACATCTGAAGAAGTTATTGATTCAAGATTTATCTTACTAACTAGCACGGATATTCTCAAATGGCAGAATCTAAGAACATGAGCAGCACTTCAAGCTGAGCCACAGTCATTCAGCCAGAAATACTATCAACGGCTGCTTTGGCAACACACCACAGCCAGATATCTGTTTCTGCAAGCTACAAAGTAGAAGTTGACTCCATTTTCTTAACAGAAAACACAAGCCAAGAGGCTCCCCCTTTACTCTGCTCTCGTCAGACCCCACCTGGAGTACTGTGTGCAGTTCTGGAGCCCCCAATACAAGAAGGACATGGAACTGCTGGAGCGGGTCCAAAGGAGAGCCACGAAGATGATCAGAGGGCTGGAGCACCTCTGCTANGTATTTATTGAAATGATGCCATATACAGCAGAATTTGCTCCAGCAATTGAGCAACAAGTTATGGGATAAACAAGGGAAGAAGTTAGGTTTTCACTCCGTGACAAACAAGGATAGAAGAGAAACAGAAGGAGATGCTTAAAAAAATGGAAGAATTAGAGGGTAAGAGCAGGACAACGACAGAGGAATGGACCACCCAGCCTAATTCTGATCCCGAGGGTGACTGGCAGCAGTTGCCTAGGGATGAGCAGTAAGAAAGGCACTTGGACGTGGGCTGCTTCTCAACAACTTCCAGACACCTTCCAGCCACGTGCTGGCAGCTTTTGAAGGATTTGCTTTCACTGCATTTGTCCTGTGCAATGTTTTACCATCCACTACAAAGCTGGGCAAAGCTGAATACCAGCCTATGTGAAAGAAAAAAACATTATCCCTTCTTTATGCTGAGCTCATCCCCTGATAGTGCCTTATACTTTTGCTGCAGGATGAGACTGTGAATAATATATTGCAATTCAGCTCTCCATCCCACCAAAGATTTCAGTGTCCTGCTTGCTTTCCTTCCCTCTCTGCCAGGCTGCTGTGTCTGTCTTTCCCAGTTGTGCTCTGCCTCCATGAGCTGGGGGACCAGAGCCAGGCAGTACTAAAGAGCGGAGTACAGCAATTCTTCCACAGAGTCGCGTTTCATGTTTTTCTGTACTGCTCCCCAGTAATCCTCACCACTTTCTTTTCCTGTTTTCATCACTATTGAACACTGAGGCTGATGTCTAATGAACTCATGTCCCAAGCAGTAACACTCTACCTAGCATCCATCACTGCGTGCATGAAACTACACATTGCTTCTCGTGTAGCTTTATGCCATGGGCTGAATACCATGGGTATTAGAAGAGATGGGGAGAAGACCTGATACAAGCCAATCCAATCTGTTTATTGCATTCCAAACATGTATTTTTATACCTTTCATCAGAAGGCTACAAATTGTATTAAACTGCAATTGGTTACATGTACTTGCGTTAGAAATTACATACTAATTAGCGCAGACGTCCATCATATTCTCTCAGCAACACCTACATTGTGTCTAAACATTCTAAGCCAGCAGAGATAGGCGAAAACCACAGACTCCAACCTTACATTTGTTACACCATTCTCTGAGGTCATTCCAACCTTCCACTTTATCTTTAACTCAGTACTTCTGAGCTAGTGCACTCTCTCCTGTCTGTGGCTTATCACAGTATCACCAAGGTTGGAAGAGACCTCACAGATCATCAAGTCCAACCCTTTACCACAGAGCTCAAGGCTAGACCACGGCACCAAGTGCCACGTCCAA
This sequence comes from Tricholaema leucomelas, assembly GCA_013400475.1. Lineage (NCBI taxonomy): Eukaryota > Metazoa > Chordata > Aves > Piciformes > Lybiidae > Tricholaema lacrymosa > Tricholaema leucomelas. The sequence goes on from WAAF01012968.1 coordinate 1,010,559, forward strand.
CCTTGTCTTGAACAGCCCCAGGGACGGCGACTCCACCACCTCCCTGGGCAGCCCATTCCAGTGTCCAATGACTCTCTCAGTGAAGAATTTTCTCCCCACCTCGAGCCTAAACTTCCCCCGGCGCAGCCTGAGGCTGTGCCCTCTCGTTCTGGCGCTGGCCACCTGAGAGAAGAGAGCAACCTCCTCCTGGCTACAACCACCCCTCAGGTAGTTGTAGACAGCAATAAGGTCACCCCTGAGCCTCCTCTTCTCCAGGCTAAACAATCCCAGCTCCCTCAGCCTCTCCTCGTAGGGCTTGTGCTCGAGGCCTCTCACCAGCCTCGTCGCCCTTCTCTGGATACGCTCAAGCATCTCAATGTCCCTTCTAAACTGGGGGGCCCAGAACTGAACACAGTACTCAAGGTGTGGTCTAACCAGTGCAGAGTACAGGGGCAGAATGACCTCCCTGCTCCTGCTGGCCACACCATTCCTGATGCAGGCCAGGATGCCATTGGCTCTCTTGGCCACCTGGGCACACTGCTGGCTCATGTTCAGGCGGGTATCAATCAGCACCCCCAGATCCCTCTCTGTCTGGCTGCTCTCCAGCCACTCCGACCCCAGCCTGTATCTCTGCATGGGGTTGTTGTGGCCAAAGTGCAGCACCCTGCACTTGGAGCCATTGAATGCCATCCCATTGGACTCTGCCCATCTGTCCAGGCGGTCAAGGTCCCGCTGCAGAGCCCTTCTGCCCTCCAACTCAGTCACATCTGCCCCCAGCTTAGTGTCATCTGCAAACTTGCTGATGACTGACTCGATGCCCTCATCCAGATCATCTATGAAGATGTTAAAGAGGATGGGGCCCAGCACTGATCCCTGAGGGACACCACTAGTGACTGGCCGCCAACTGGATGTGGCACCATTCAGTGCCACATGTTCCAGTGCCACATGTTCCAGTGTATCAAACTCCAATAGCTGCACCATTCCAACATTTCTACAGAATCACTGCATTTAATATTACTATACCAAACAGCTTTATATTTATCAAGTGGGCTTTATCTGTCACTTTAGTGGCGATTTCATTTGGGTCACAAGTCTTTAAGTCTTTCCTCCTGATCATGATATCTGTCCCTCCTCCTCATCACCCCGAGCAAGTTCATATCATCAATGGTTTGTCACTTCAGTGTCTCCCACGTGTTTCAAATAATTTTTGAATGTACCGACTAGCATCAGCAAAGCTGTGTTGTCAATAAGACCTGCTCCAGCTTTCCAAATACTTGAGTTCTGATTAGTTACTTCTTTTAGATTGCTGAAGCAATTGTCTCAACCCTTGGCAAGAGCTCAGTGGTCTTCAATGAGGGCCACAATATTAATAGACAAGGGACAAGTACCTGACATCATCTACCTGGACCTGAGCAAAGCCATCAACACTGTCCCTCATGTCAAGGATCAGTCCTGGGACCAGTCTTGTTCAGTATCTTAGTCAGTGACATGCACAGTGGCATTGAAAAGAATAGAATCAACCAGGTTGGAAGAGACCTCCAAGATCATCCAGTCCAACCTAGCGCCCAGCCCTATCCAGTCAACTAGACCATGGCACCAAGTGCCTCATCCAGGCTTTTCCTGAATACCCCCAGGGACGGTGACTCCACCACCTCCCTGGGCAGCCCATTCCAATGGCAAATCACTCTCTCTGGGAAGAACTTCCTCCTAACATCCAGCCTATACTTCCCTTGGCACAACTTGAGACTGTGTCCCCTTGTTCTATTGCTGGTTGCCTGGGAGAAGAGACCAACCCCCACCTGGCTACAACCTCCTTTCAGGTAGTTGTAGATAGCAATGAGGTCCCCTCTGAGCCTCCTCTTCTCCAGGCTAAACAACCCCAGCTCCCTCAGCCCCTCCTCAAAGGGTTTGTGTTCCAGGCCCCTCACCAGCCTTGTTGTCCTTCTCTGGACACGTTCCAGCACCTCAACATCTCTTTTGAATTGAGGAGCCCAGAACTGGACACAGTACTCAAGGTGTGGCCTGACCAGTGTTGAGTACAGGGGAAGAATAACCTCCCTCCTCCTACTGGCCACACTGTTCCTGATACAGGCCAGGATGCCATTGGCTTTCTTGGCCACCTGGGCATACTGCTGACTCATCTTCAGCCTACTATCCACCAGTACCCCCAGGTCCCTTTCCTCCTGGCTGCTGTCCAGCCACTCTGTCCCCAGCCTGTAGCATTGCTTGGGGTTGTTGTGGCCAAAGTGCAGAACAAGGCCAAGTGCAAGATTGGGGCAATCCCAACACTGATATAGGCTGGTCAGTGACTGGTTTGAGTGCAGCCCTGGAGAGAGGGACTTGGGGGTGCTGGTGGGTAAGAAGCTCAATATGAGCCATCAATGTGCACTTGCAGCCCAGAAAGCCAACCTTGGGCTGCATTAAATGAAGTGTGGCCAGCAGGTTGAGGGAGGTCAATCTCCCCTTCTACTCCACTTTGGTGAGACCCCACCTAGAGTACTGCATCCAGCTCTGGAGCCCCTATTACAAGTAAGATCCAGACATGCTGGAACATGTCCAGAGAAGGTCCACAGGGATGATCAGAGGGCTGGAGCACCTCTCCTATGAAGACAGACTGAGAGAGTTGGGGCTGTTCAGTTTGGAGGAGACTCTGAGGAGATTTAATTGTGGCCTTCCAGAAGGGAGCCTACAGGAAAGCTGGTGAGAGACTTTTTAGGATGTTGGGTAGTGATAGGACTAGGGGGAATGTGTCATGGAAGACCATGGAAGGCCTAAACATGTCCTCACTCATCCAGACATGTTTCCCTGTTGTTCTTCTCTTCTGCTATTGGGGGAAGCAAGGGTGGGAAAGGAAGACAAAGGCCTGGTGCCATCAAATCTCTTTCTGTCCTTCGAAAGTTGTATGAACTTGTTTTGTTCTGCCCTAAAAGGGTAAAAGCAGGCCCTAGTTCATCTAATATAGTGAAGTTTGGCAAAGCGCCATTCAGTTTGGGTAAGCTCTATGGCCAAAGAGCCATTAGTCTTGTGCTGAATCAATAAAAGGAGATGAGCATGCAAACACAGTGTGCTCTGTCTCAGTGCTCTCTGACATTGCATTTGTGCTCTCTGCTATTGTATCCTGTCAGGCTCTGCAACTTTTTGCCTGCTGCATAATAATAAGTTCTGATACTTTGGGTTACTTAGAGATACTTTGTACCTAACCCGGAAACTTGTCATGCCTCAGTTTACCAGGGAATAAGCATTAAGTGCTTTCATGTGACAGGCTCACTTAGCCATCAGCGTGACATTGTGCCCATGTGCACATCTGCAAGTCTTCTAACAAGACTGGGAGCCTGGAAACGACACAGAGTCATCCAAGAGGAATCAGGAACAGGTCAGAGATTATCTGCGTCTCTCTCAGCACCTTGTTAAGAGCCTGGGAAGATCTAGAAGCCTCAATGACTATTAAGACAATGACAGAACTCCCTTTAACTGTTTGGTACTGCCTGGAAACTATAGTTCAGCCCTGGGAATCAGCGACATTATTTTGTGAGTAAATATTCAAAAGCCTGTCTGTAAGAAATTGTCTGTAAAACTTTGTAACTGTATCCAAGTGCCTTCTGCCTTAAGCAGAAAGAATCTTCTCAAGTCCCTCTAGTGGACAAGCAGCATAATCAATTGCAAGAAGCTCACCTCCAGCTCAACTAAGTTTAATGAAGAAATAACTAGGAAAAATACAAACGTTAAGTGTTCTAGATTGCCTGTCTCTTTCCTCTGTGTAATGTTTTTCATGACTGTGCAAAGCACCTGATTAAAAATGTCATGTATAAAGATTAAATATAAAAATAATAAACTATATTAACTGAAACAAAAAACCCACCCATACCACTACAGAATGGAGCAAAACTAGAAGTGGGTAGGTTCAGATCGGATGTTAGGAAGTAGTTCTTCACCGTGAGGGTAGTGAGACACTGGAATGAGTTGCCCAGGGAGGTGGTGCAAGCCCCATGCCTGGACATCTTTAAGGCGAGGCTGGATGGGGCTCTGAGCAACCTGATCTAGTGTGAAGTCTCCCTGCCCATGGCAGGGGGGCTGGAATTAGATGATTCTTGAGGTCCCTCCCAGCCCTAACAATTCTATGATTCTATGAATAAGTACACTGTGAATAAAAATCATTTGATGTCCTTAAGCATAAGACAGCCTATATAAATTAGCACATACATGACTTACGTAAGTAGCTCAGACAGCTGAGCATACCAGATGCTGAATTACCACATGGATGAGAAATTACCCTCCAATTTAAGCTCACCATAACAGTTGTGTTAACTTGATCTAAACCAGACACCAGCAGCCAATTGTACAAAAGTGTAGGTCCAAGTTAAAAACACTGCCTTAAGTCGCTGCATGTGCCAAATAATGAAATGAACAAAAAGGTGCTTTTTAGGTTTATTTCAACTCCAGGTGGTTCCACTGCAACCCTCCCTCCAGCACATTCTGTATTTCCTCAGTAAAACAGCTAATTCTCCTGTGTAGAGTATCAGTAGCTGATTTTAAAGTGAGAACACAGCAAAAAAAGTTTGGCTCCGGGTTTTCTAATCTGTGGATTTTGTCTCTGTGCAGGTTCTGTGTGTGGACAAGATTCTCTGCTAAGCCACAGTTTCATAATCACCTACACCAGCACAAAGTGAGAGCATGGTCCTGTTCAATCCTGCTGGTGTTCTGGCAGGCAATGCAGTGTTACAGACAGCAGCAGAAAAGTTCTTGTTTGCCACTGAAATCATTCTACCCTCTTTCCTGATGCTTCACCCCTACAAGCACAGTAAGCCCCGTTAAACTCTCTTACTGGAAAATATTACATCCTTTTATTCTCAGAATGTCTAATAGGTATCATAAAAGGACCTAAGTTCCACTTCACTACTTTCTCTCTTCCTGAGTACCTGCAGACTCCACTGAAAGTGTTAGCACAGAACAGTTACTGTCACTCTCAACACTCTGAAGTGACTTGGTTCTTTTTTACAGGGCGTCACTGAAAGGTGGTATCTGCAGTTATCTACGAACACCTGATTTCAGCTTGCTTCTGGAAGCAGTGTTGCTCACAAATGAGCAGGATGCACTATATGTAGGTTAAGTGATTCTTCTCTAATTATGCAACCAATACAGCAGAAATGAGGGCAAAAGTCAAGTCTCGGCTCACAGTGCCCTCTTAACCTTCTCATTCTGCCAGACCTTCCTTTCCATGTATTGCAGGCAATGGTCAAAAGCACTTTGTATCATACAGATAACAGCAAGAATCTGATCTCAGTTTGCTGAGATATTCCTTTTGTTTTAACTACAGCAGTGATAACGACAACTTAAACCCCTTGGTATTTTATAATAATGAATAGCTTTTTTTGTTTCATGCTTATTAAACTATTTGAGCAGATCTTCATACCAAACAATATTAAAACACTTCTATTTGTTTCAGAAATCATGTAGAAGTTTCTAATAAATTTGAATCTCAAAGCATTGCAGCACTTAAAGAATGGCTATACTTTGGATAACATTCCAAACACTTTCATTCAAAAATCAACTCTCCCCACACTGTATTTACCAGGTATGGTGCCCAGAAACAGTGAAAATGCCTGCACAGCTACAGTACCTGCCACACACACTAATACAACATATTACAACAGTGTGGAAAAAAAACCCACTGCCTTAGTACAATATTGTCCAAAAAGGTGAACAACACTCCACCATGTGCCAAAATTACTACTCCCGTGGGGAACACCATTAAATCATAGAGACAGTTTAATAAAGGAAATAAAAGCTTGAAGTACAGTAAGTTGTTTAAAGCAGAATGAAGCTGCACATTCTACATAAACCTGTGGTCAGGACACAATCATAGAATCACAGAATGGTTTAGGTCGGAAGGGACCTCAAGGATCATCCAGCTCCAACCCCCTGCCATAGGCAAGGGCACCTCCCACTAGAGCAGGTTGCTCAAGGCCTCATCCAGCCTGGCTTCAGTGCAGGAAAATTTACTATAAAGGCATTTTCAAAACCTCCCCACTATCACGTTCCAAACAGCACAACAGCAGAGTACCTTGCTCACTTGACAGCTCGTGTTCTGTAATAAAACACATCTAACAAGACCTTTGTGCTAGAGAGTCTATGAGCTGAAATGACTTCTCAGTTTTCTTGCTTTTTCAGTTCCAAATATGATTCACTTTCTCAACTCAAGCTAGACGAGCAAGCTGGAAAAGAAATTTAAATTCTCTTTTCTGTATCTGAATTTATTGTTATTAGGACTCATTTAGCACTCACAAATTGTAGTTTCTGGTGTTTAGCTACAATTTCCTGCCAGTTCAACGATCTATAAAATCTCAGTTACAACAATTGGGTTATCTAGGCATTACTTTCAAAAATTGATTAATTTCAGTGGCTGATGTCAGTTTCAGGTATGTGCAGGACCCAAATGTCAACTTTTACTACATTTTAGAAGAATTTCTCATCAGTTTCTTTATCCCTTTTTAATCTGTCCTTTTTAAAAATTATTTTTATATCCTGCTAACACACAATCAATGCTACAGAAAAGGTAATAAAGATCAAGTTACAAATCTGAACTCCAAAAACACAGGCAGGTTGAAGGTGAGAAATTTGAGATACCACTGGCAAAAAGCCATAAAATCCCCACAATACTAATTAAGACACCAGAACACTAAGACAATCTGGAGGGTCAACAAATTATCCAAGTGATTAAGTGGATGAAAAAAAAAAAGACACTCGAGATAATGGTCAAGATGCAAAACTCACTTCTGTTTTGTTCAACACCCATGAAGTTTGGGAAGATCATCACAGAATCACAGAATGTCAGGGGCTAGAAAGGACCTTGAAAAATCATCTGATCCAGCCCCCCCGCCACAGCAGGATCACCTAAAGCAGATCACACTGGAATGCATCCAGATGGTTCTTGAACATCTCTGGAGAGAGAGATGCCACAGCCTCCCTGAGCAGCCTGTTCCAGTGTTCTGTCACCTCCACAGTGAAAAAAATTCCTCCACAGGTTGACAGGGAACCTCCTATGCCTCAGCATCCACCCACTGCCCATTGTCCTGTCAGGAGGCATCGCTGAGAAGAGGCTGGCTCCATCCTCCTGGCACTCACCCCTTACATATTTATAAACATGAATGAGATCACTTCTTAGTTGTCTCCTCTCCAAGCTAAAAGCCCCAGCTCCCTCAGGCTCTCCTCGTAAGGAAGATGTTCAATTTCCTTCATCATTTTTGTGGCTCTGTGCTGGACTCTCTCAAGCAGCTCCCTGTCCTTCTTGAGCTGGGGGGCCCAGAACTGGACACAATCCTCCAGATGAAGCCTCACTAGGGCAGAGTAGAGGGGAAGGAGAACCTCCCTCGACCTACTAATCACACCCCTTCTATACACCCCAGAATGGCACTGGCCCTCCTGGCCACAGGAGCACACTGCTGGCTCATGACCATCCTTCCATCCACCAGGACTCCCGAGTCCTTTTCTCCTTCACTGCTCTCCAGCAGGTCAGTCCCCAAACTATACTGATCTATGGGATTGTTCTTTCCAGGTGCATGACTCCACATTTGCCCCTGTTGAACTTCATTAAATCTCTCCCTGCCCAACTCTCCAGCCTAAGTCTCTCTGAATGGCAGCATAACTCTCTGATGTGGCAGCCACTCCACCCAGCTTGCTGTCATCAGCAAACTTCCTGACAGTGCGCTCCATGCCCTCATCCAGGTCATTAATGAATACATTGAATAATACTGGTCCCAGTACCGACCTCTGGGAAACTCCACTAGTTACAGGCCTCCAGTTAGACTCTGTCCCATTCATCACAACTCTCTGACTTCTTCTCTTTAGCCAGCTCCCAATCCACCACACTACTCCATCACCCAGATCACACCTCCTCATTTAGCTATGAGGATGCTATGGGAGACAGTGTCAAATGCTTTACTGCAATCAAGGTAAAGCACAGCCACTGCTCTTTCATTATCTATCCACCTGGTTACATCCTCGTAGAAGGCTATCAGGTTGGTCAAGCATGACTTCCCCTTTGTAAAACCATGCTGACTGCTCCCAATGACCTTCTTGTCCTTGATATGGCTAAGCACAGCACTGAGGATAAGCCGCTCCATTATCTTTCTGGGGACGGAGGTGAGGCTGACTGGTCTACGCTTACCTGGGCCCTCCTTCTTATCCTTTTTGAAGATTGGAGTGCTGTTTGCTCTCCTCCAATCCCCAGGCACCTCTCCTGTTCAGAAAGTGGTCTGGCAATGACCTCCACCAGCTCCTTCAGCACTCGTGGGTGCATGCCATCATGACCCATGGACTTCTGGATGTTCAGGTTACTTAACTGTTCCTTAACCCAGTCCCCATGAACCAAGGAAGCTGCCTCCTTAACCTTGTCTTCCTCTGTGGCCTCAGAGGTGGGGGGCTCCTGAGTATAGATGGACACAAAGAAGGCATTCAGCAATTCTGCCTTATCCTGAACTCCACCATCTCATGATCACTGCAGTCATGGCTGCCCTCAACCTTCACTGGTTCAACTAGATCTTTCTTGTTTGTGAGTATCAGATTCAGCAGCATTTCTACGTCAGAAACCTTCCACATGAGAGACAGCAAATGAAGTTCCTGAAGTTAGCCCCTCCCACAAGTGGTTAAAGAACAGTAGTGACAAAAAAAACCCACAAACACGAAACAAACCCAACCTGCAAAAAACCACCAACAAAACCACAACCAAACAAAACCCATGACAACACCACAAAATCGAATAATCTCCCCTACAAACAGTAGCAATTCACAAAGGTCAGATGACATCCACTAAAGAAACTCAAGGATGAAACAGATAAGTATTAAATGTGACATGCACTGTGCTGATTTATAATACATTAACAGCAGAGGGCCTGAGGATTACCAAGAGAACAACCACTTTGTAAAAAGACCCTAGAAGAAAGATGTTGATTAACCTGGTACCTGTGTAGGGAAAAGCACACAGGAGAGAAGTGTGATGCACAGGGAGAGACCAAACTGTTCTGAAGGGAATTCACAGCTCAGTCATACTGCAAGTTTTCCAGATATCCAAATACCATTCTGTAAGGTCTCTTAGTAAAGGCTCTTAAAAACCCCCTAGTGTGTCTTGGCACAAATCAAAAGCTGACACACAAATAACTGGTGAAGAGACAGGAAAGAAAGGCTGGTATGTCTCCAATGGGAACTCTGCAGAACTGCATTCAAGCTTATGCTATTCAGCATGTTTTCTAAGGGCAGATAAAAGGATGACAACATTTGTTGATGATACTAAACAATCCAGAGTAGTGAAGACAAGACAGTTTGCAAATTAATGAAGTTCATACTGCTGAGTGGGCTGTAAAATGGCAGATAAAATTCACTGTGGATATACATATTTAATGCACATGGAGAAAACAATTCTATTTTTAGATGGAGATAGATTCTAACTTGGCCATTAGCATGCAGGAATGAAAATCTGGCATAATGATAAAGTGCTATGAAACTGCTGAATCACTGCTCTCCAATAGAGAAAAGGCTTTTGCTAAGAATTACTGGGAATAGACCACAAAGCTGAAAGCATTTTGCAGCATTTTAACTCTTAACAGGAAAGAAAAGGAGAAATAAAGATGACAACATTTATGAAAGACAACTGAACACAAAGGCTCAGCCTCCAGCTCAGGGAACCACAGAGCTATGGGCAAGTTTTTTGGGAGGCAACTGCCCCGTTCTTAACACCTTTTTGTTCTTGCTCCATGCTGGAGACAGGATATTGGCAAGAAGGACCTCTGGCCTGCACTTATCTCTTGTCATTACTCAGAGCTGGAGCCATGAAACTTACATTGCAACTCTGAATAAAAACACCAGATAGCAATGATAGTTTAGCTGATCCAAGTCAACATCTACTGAAACCAGAAGAGAGAAGCCACAGGAAATGAGACTAAAGCGGAAAACATGAAGACCTGAAGCTGACCTCCTCTGAGGTCAGTGACAGGCCAAAGGGATGATGAGAGAGTTACTCATGAACAAATAAAAAAATCAAAAGCTTTCTTCTTCCACTTGATTTTGTTTAGCAGCTCCCTACTTGACCATGCAGGTCTCTTGACTCCCCTTAATTTACCATCAGACATACAGAGAACAAAAAAAAAAACCCACAACACATTGACTACTGGTCAAAGCACAAACAAAACAACGACACAAATACCACTCAAGTCACTTGTCACAGGATGGTTAAAGACAATGCACAATAACGTGAAACATTTTATTGTTAAGAATGGGCTACAAGAGTGATAGGCCAGAGATTTCAGTACTTTAAAGAGTGTTTAACTTATGAAGAATTGTGATGAAGTTAAGACAAAACTAAAAAGCAGAAGAAACCTGAACAGTAAAGAGTCTATTTACCTCAGCATCCATCACAGAATGGCATGGTATTTCTAACCACACAGTTACTGCCTACACAGATATCCACACATTTGAAATCTCTGGCAAAATTCTACTAATTCTATAGGGACAGAAAAGTGAGACAATACTCTTTATCATGTAAAAATAAAATAAATCAGAGGACAACCAGTTTCCCTGCCACTGCATGTAATGAAAACAATTGCAAGCTTATCTTCACTGCACACAATTTAGCTCAAGTGGGTGTCTAATGCTCACATGTACAACTACCATAATGCTTTATATCCACAGCAGTACTTACTACTAATATTTAAGCTCGGCTAATACGAGCGTTCTTGGCAACATCCATCAGGACAACATATCACCCAAAAATAGAAACCATCAGAAAAATACAGAATACACAGATACTTATTTCTTCTCAAAAGAAGACTGAAAGATAAAAGATGCTGTAAGTGTATCAGAATCTGGCTGGGGAAAGGAGCCTGTCTTAGTAAACATTTAACACATCCAGGCATGTGTTTGAAGCCCCTGAAGGAAAAACGACTTAGGAGCGAATCAGCATTGTGAAATACAGTCACTAGCAGGAGAATGCAGGGACACAGGTATTTCAGAAAACCTCCTTTAATCTTAAACAATGTTTCTAACACAAAGTTACCTGATAGAGAAAGGAAAAAATAATGGGAAAAAATATTTCACTATGATTGACACATTTAATGTTTTCTTCTCATATTTGTTTCAGCAAAGCTCCATCAAGGTGCTCTCACAGCAAGCCTCCTGAGAGTCCTAAGAGCAATGACTTGGTCATCTGCAAAACTGAAATGAGCCTGTCCCAAAGCACACTGCAAAGAAGTGAGTCTCCATGAAGCTGACAGAACTCTGTGACTGCAACTATCAGAGTGTACAGCAAACATTTTCCACATGCTTTCAAACAAATGTCACAATTATGTTTCCTTGGTCACAGCCAAACCCTGAACACCCTCAGTTATAAGGATTAAAATTAGCATTGCCAATGAAAAGTTAATGCAACACATTATCAACCCCAAAACGTGCATTTTATACAGGATGAAACAGTTTTACAGAGGAGATTTCAGTGATTTCCTTCCCTCTCTGGTATTGATCAGTCATCCAGTAACAGCAGACTGGGAAAAGCATTCATCCTCTTAGCTCCGAACTTGCACGCAAAAAAACCTCACTGTTGCTTAAAACAAGAGTGGAATTTAACGCTAAAGCTTACTCTTGCAAACATTGGACACAGAGAAATGTGAAAATCTAACTAACCAGAAGGCAAGTCCCATACCTTAAACCAATCTTTGCTGTATGCATCCAAGGGATGGCATACTGTAGACATGTAGGACACCTACATGCATGCAGCTATACAATCAAATCTATTACTCCTGTTTCACATCAAAGACAGTATGCTGATACAGGCAACAGAAAAATCAAGGTTAGGAGTTACTTTTCAATGCCTTTTTCAATTCAAGTGCTCATAAGTGTTTCTAAAGTAAGAATTTTAACTCCTGCCCTAAGGCGGAGTGTTTATTTAGTTGAAATTCAATTCTGTTTGGGTCAGTGGTTTATAAATTTAGTTTTACCAATTCCTTTTCTTGGGTGCTGATTTGTTACTACATGTTATCTGGAATAATACACACATATGAGATTCCTTTCTGAAAAACACTTTATGTATTGAGTATGACACAATTTTGACTGTTCCACACAACAGCAGTGTTTCGCATGCAATACCATTCACATACAACATGTAACAGCCTTGTTTCAGTCCTACAATCACAAACGCAGTCTACCAAAGGCAGAGTTATCCTCATTGTTTTTTCAATCAAGTCTGAAATTCCTAAGTGCAGCAATAAATGTTTTTTCTTTTAACAACCAAGTTATTTTATTATTTTCCAAAACAGAGTTTACAAGCTTTCCAGTCTACTTTTTACCTCCCTCAGTGGTTTCTGCAAAGATTAAGGAGAATCAGTTCTTTCCAAGCTCTCTCCTGGAGCTTGTGTATGTTACCTCACTTTCTGGCTTCTATGAAACAACGTGAGACAAGACTTTGGTGAAAACTATCACCACAACACTTAAATTTCTAAACACTGAGTTCTGCTACTCTAAAGTAATAGTGAAGCCCAAGGCATATGAGATGGAACTTCCTCATCCAACACATTCTCTTTTCTTCAGTTGTTCATACAACTGAGAATGGTTTAAAAAACTTAGCAGATTTTTCCATCTCTCCTAAGCAACAATCCCATCTTTTCTCCATTTCACACTTCCCAATAACATATTTCACTAGATACTCCAACTTTTGAACAATATCAGAGTCTTCTTACCCTGGTATCTTTGGTTATCTCTGCTAATTCTCTTAAGCACCTCTCTTTCACGCATTCAAACCACAGACCAGCACAGCATCACAGATTAAATTGAAATAGATCAGTAAGATTTTCCTTAGTGTCATCATTCATACATATTTGTACAATTAAATGAAAACCAGGTCTTTGTTAAAGATCAGATTACATTTAAGATCAATGATTGCACATTATTTGATACTTAAAACACAAAACAATTGTACTGCTGTATTGTAAAAACTTACCCACTTGGCAATTGGACAGCCCTGAGAGCTTTTTCCTTCCTTTCCTGTATAAACCACTACCTCTATTCTTACAGCACTTCCTTTTGCTCCATACCTGCCATTAAAAAGAAAAGTTCATGAGTAAAACAAACTGCTGCAGATCATTTTAAAACAGGAAACATCTTCAATAAAACAAGAATAACAAATTTATTTTTACCCTACTGAGAACAGAAGAAAACCAAAATATTTATAATGTCAAAAAAAAAAAAGTTTTACATTTAAAATCCTATTTGCAAGACTAATTTTTGACATCTCTCTCACGAAAACAAGTTTACACCACTGAGGAAAAATTATCTGAGGTAGAAAATGTTATCTGTATGTAAATCCTAGTGCACTAGATGACCCTTCTGTTTTGTTTGCCACAGCTTTGCTGCATGTAGGATGCCTGAAAACCTAATTCTGACAGCTGCTGATCTCTGTCTCTCCATCTAACTTTAATGGCACTTAAGAACCCGCTGCACTTGACATTCAACTCTAAAGCTGCAAAAGCTCAGAGTTTGGAACTGAAGTGCTAATGCTTACTTCATGCACATCTGAAGAGGAAAACGCTTTAAAAATGAGTACTGCAGAAAGTTTAGAAAAACAAAGCTAAACATAGCCCCCAGTTTTTCATAGCTCTTCTTTCCTGTTTAGACAGTCAAAAACACTGTGAGCTTTAAATGCTGAATTTTCCTCACCTGTTCTCCATTATTTCTCTCACAGCAGCAACACTTGGTCCTGTCCCAAGGTGTGTGTAATATGGGCCTTCATCTTTCTCTATTATTTGCTCTGTAAGCAAAATTGATTTATACCATTACAAGTATCCTTAAAAATGGTTTACAGAAACTTCTTACTAGTTAAATTATGACACATCAAATTCATTCCTAAAGTGTAATGACAGATTTTTCTCTTCAGAGGCATCAAAATAATTCCATACTTCTTTCCTCCTATTAATCTGCTAGTATTTTTTTAATGTTATGGATTACAGGAGAGTGGAACGTATTGACTAAGTAAGCTTTTTTAGGAGGAAAACATTTTACACAAAAGAGAATTAAGGAGAAGACAGTAATTAACTGAGAGTTACAGATTACAGAACAGAAAACATAATCCACGCCTCGTAACTCTGCTGATCCAGAACGTAAAAGGTGAAACAATCTGCCTGTGTACAATTTGTTGGTAAGCCTCTTGACTTGTGTTTACACCTGTGTGCTTCACTAGTCTGAAAACACAGCAAGTCTAATGCCATCCACCAACCTGTATTTGCCAAACCCTCAACACTGAGTTCTATTTGACATCTCATCTTGCAAGACAAATAATTACAGGTGGCTCTCCCCTCTGCATGGACTCTTCAAGGCAAAGTGACATCAGTCATCAAGACTAACCAGGAGACAGTACCGAGACCACACACACACTAAGCCCTGCTGCTTATCTAACAGCATTTAGGCAAGCATCTCAATATACTGGGAATTTTTTACACAGCTTATCTTGGGTAAAAAATAGTCCTAGACTACAAAAGTGACAATCTGATATACTGCAAACAAATTCACACAGAGCAGCAGTAAGTGCAATGATAAAACAACCCCCACCTTTTCCTCCTGGGTTGAAACCTAAGTAAAGAATTTAAACCTGCTGGTTGCAATGGCAAAATTACTCAGTTCTGCTGTGCTTTGCAGACTCAAAGAACACCAAGCCAAAGTTGCGGGAAGGTAAGAAATAATTCCTTCCCATTTCCTAATGGCAGAACACTGATTTTCTTGCAGCAGTCACGTAGTTGTCAAATACATTTTCTCACATGAAAACAAGCAACATGAGCACACTTCCACTTGATGGGTACAGACAGAAGTTAGCAAAAACACTTACCAACACAGTCACAAGTTGGCATTTCAGGCTGTCCTTTTTTCGTAGGTGTATCTATCAAATTTTTTGTAGGGGTGTCAAGAAACTTCATAGGTGATTCAAGGAAACTGCTGAGCGTGTTTTTTGCTGGAGAACACCCTGAGTTGCCTGTGCTCTGTGGATGCTCAGTACCCAAACTGGTTGATGTTAGAGCGGTCACTTCACTTGCATGCTCCATATTCCTGAGAGCTTCAACAGCACCTGGTACTTGGGCCCCACCACAGGGAACAGGCAGCACTTGCAACTTGGGCTCTACTTGTTGCTTGACAGCACTCTGCTGAATACAGGCTTTGTCTTCACTATGTGTTGCATTAGGTCTCAGGTTAGATTGATTAAAAGTTTGAGGCAAGAGATGCGTCTGGCTGACATTTGCTGTTTGCTGTACCTGAGAATTGTGTTTTTCTGTAAACATCTGTAGGTTTGTACTTGGTCTGTTCAATAAGGAAGCTGGTTTCAACTGTGACACAAACGGAGGATTATGGGAAGACAGGTTGCTATGCTGGTTGCATGCAACAATGTCATTTTTCAGTGGATTGTTGCCCAGTGGGTCACTGGAGCCTGCAGTTTTGATCTGCTCATTCACCACTTCAGAGCCCAACAGTCTGTCTTTTTTTCTTTCTTGTGGTACCTCAGGTAAACATCTATGGAATTTTATCTGTGTTTGTGGGAGAAATAATCTATTTTTTTCTTGTGATACTGCAGTATTTTGATTCAGTGGTCTCTGGACTTTGGTTCTTGGAGACTTTTTTTCAGAGGGAGCTATTTTTGAATCCTGTGGCACGGTTTTGTGTGGTTTTGATGATATCTGAATGTCCTGCAACTCGTTATGCTGGCATGACAACAGTTCTAGCTGGTTTTGATTATTTTGTTGATAGCGTGCTTCTTGAGGCTTCTTTTTGGGTCTTGGTTTCCATTGTGCAGCATTTCCTTTTTTACTTGTTGATTGTTTTTGTTTTAACAGTAAGGAACTATAATTATTCCTAAAAAATACAGATTCTTTTTTCTGCAGCACATCTTGGTTACATTTTGGCTGCCTCTCATGTGATATTAGATTAAGCAGTGATGCCTTTATGTCATTCTTTTGCTCTGAATGTGTCTGGTTTGATTCAATTAATGCTGCAAGTTGAGTGAGTTGTGCAGCTACATCCTCTTCATCCTGGCTGTGTATTCCACCTTCTCTACTGAAAGAACTAGCTTCCAACTTCAAATCATTACAGGTTGGCATTTGCTCTAACTGGCCAAGAGCTTCCAAGCTGTTACTTGTTTGCTGGAGGTTACATGAGGCATTGCAATACTGTGCAAGGGTGACTGGATCACAAGTATAATTTTCCTTGTCAGTATATCCTGAAAACGACTTTGAATTAGATGTTAAGTCAGATAAAGTTTCGATATCTCTTGAGAATAACTGTAATTTATACATCTCACCCGTCGAGCTGGCAGGTTTATCACACAATTCAGAAACTGAACTTTGGCCATTGTATAACACTGCCTTATTAGGGAGCTGCTTCTGCGAGTGAGCACAGTGAGCCAAGAGCTGTTGCTCATTCTGTAAGTAAGTGTCTTTGATTTCTTTTAATGCAGGAGACGTGAAGGAGGATGAGATATCTCTTTTATTACTATGGAGCAAGTTGGAAGTTGTTTCTTCTGTACATTCAGTCCTTTCTGTTTTAGCTGGTAAGGTTTCTAAAGGGGCTTCAGATAACTGTGTTAAAGCTTCAATAGCTACAAGCTGCTCTATGGTTAAATTTCTGTTTTTAATTAGGGACAGGAAAGTTGGCTGGAGTGAAGAATCCTCATGCTGTGTCTCTGTGTTAGGTACCTCAGAGCCATCCTTTCCTACATGCACTTCCTCTTCAGGCAGTGGAGGACAACAAAAGCTTTCCTGCAGATCCAAAATGGAACTCGTCTGCAAAACTGATTTCTCAGAATCTCCGAAGATGCTGCAAGTGCAGTTTTCCTCTTTCATTAAAATATTCCTTTCTTTTTCCGGGTGAACACAACCCACGCCTGTAGTCAGAGTGTTTACTACGCTATTCACCTTGGTACCCTTCATCCATTGCTTATGAGAGATGCTTGTCAAATCTATCCTTTCTTCTAGGGATACTTCTTTCAGCGAAGCAACTGCTTCTGGTGGCGAATATTGTAGGGGTTTGATGCCATTTTTGAGAGTCTGTGCAAATGATTTTTTTGGCTCAGCTAACCAATTGGGAGGGACTGTGCTTTCACTGTCCTCTGCGTTTTTCAAGTGTTCAGTGCCTGCCACAGTTGCATGGTTATCTCCATTGACATGGACACCAAAAGATGGCTTTTCCTTATGTGCCCACTTCTCTGTTTCTAAGCCTGTCATTCTTTCTTTCTCGTTAGACTGCACATTTTCAATGGGTACTGCTTGGTTTGGTTTTGCCCTGTATTTTTCACCATGACCACATATACTGCATTCCATGAGTTCTGGTCTGCGGCCATTTACTGGTTTGTTTTCTAAATTTGCCTACAAAATAATAAAAGAAATTTTTGTAAAAGCTGTTCAACTAAAAATAAGAAGCATAAGATTTACAGCAATTAAACTCTATTTTGACAGATATGAGGAATATCCTGATTAAACACAGGCACAGACATTGGAAAAGCAGCCCAGGAAGTCATAAAAAACCTGCTGAAGCCTATAGACCCCATCCGAATTGATAGCTATCTTCCCCACTGTTGGAGGAGCAGAAGAAGAAAGCATGTGCATGTGGTGGTGGTAGACTAATCTGAATGAACAGATAAAGAATGTTAGCACTTTGAATCAAATCTAAGCAAGTTCAGTTTTTAATGAATTTACAGAAACAAATGAAACTTTCCTTTGATTTCAAAGCAAGACTGAAATCTGAAGACTTTACCACAAGAAGTTTAGTAGTAATTTGGTGTAATTACCTAGGCTGAAATGGCTGGTGAGATGACCAGCATCAGCCCACCTGAAAGTTACCCTCTAAGCACTGCCTTTAGCTTCAGTATTTAGAAGGGAACTTCCAGCTTTCTGAACAGGTTCTCACGTGAGGTTTCCTTAACAACCCTGTAAACTCAAAAATCTCAGATTTGGTTAAATATAGTCTTCATCTTCCCAGGTATTATACAGTTCATATGGTTGAAAAAATGTCAAAATCTAAACAGTCAGAATATTGTGTCCTGGAAAGAATCCAAATCTTAAGACAGCATTATAGATATGTACTAAGGCAATTGCAAATAAAAAAGGGAAGAACTCAGGCAGAAACCACAATAAAGGTAGGAATCCAATTTTTATTACATTAATAACATTTTACTTCTATTTATATTAGATTTACAAAATAATCTGAATTCACAATAGACACTGCTGGTACTGAATCTTAATGTACCATCTAAAAATAAAATATCTGTAGCCCTAAGCCCCACTTAAGAAAACCAGTGCTGCTTTTCAAATCACATATAAGCAATACAACTGATTAATTAATCATATGTTGGCACAGCATATCTTAATGGTTCCCAGACAACAGCATCCACTTTAATATAAAACCTTTGGTTAAATCAGACATGATTTTGTGGTCACACTAACTACAGCATAGGGGCTTCTCTAAGAAAACTCAGAAGAACAAATGCAAATCATAACCGTCAAGATGGAAATGTCAGAAATCCTACAGCAAAACAAGGCACACAGACCCAGCTCCACCTGGAGCCCAGTGTTCACCTCCCAGCTGATCCCTAATTGATAAAAAACAAAACCAGGAATCCACAGCATGCCCTAGATACAATGAAAGCATCCTAAAATCTCATGGAAATGCCATGGAAAAATGTGCAGCATGTAGGCAGCTGAGTTGTACTTATGTAGACAACGATAAGAAAGAAAGAAAGATACCTTTATGTCTCACTACACATAGATGCCTAGCAGACTGTGATCCTGAACTCCTCTGGATCCTGGTGATTAACAATCAATGATCCACACCCCCAGGGGATCACTGAGCAATTTCTAAAAGATCCACAAAAGTAACTAGGCAGCAGTGTTGTTAGCAGAGGTAAATGTAATACACAGGCCTCTGCGACAGCACCAGAAAATACTTTAAGAGTCCACCATGGAAAAGTAAACCTCCACAATTCTATACCTGCAAACTTCAATTACCTTAACTTGACTTTTAAAAAACCTGAGATACGACACTGCTGTAATATAGCAAGTACATCTAGGATCTCTATCAGTCCAAAAGTTCTCCCAGCCACGTAAAACTTACTAAATTAGATAATCAGGAGCCTGAGGAGATGGAAGCAAATAGATTAAAGTAACTCCCCAGCATTTGTACATTTTCAGCGTGACAACACATCTTTGTATTCATTTTTAGAGCGTTACTCACTACATTAAAAAAATAATCTAAGTTTGGGAAATTGAGAGCAATGAGATGTAGAGTGAAGGAGGAAGGTTCATCTCTGGACAGAAGAGATAAGAACAAGTTATACATGGGACAGCAATGTGCCTTTGTGGCCAAGAAGGCCAATGGTATCCTAAGGTGCACTAAAATTGTGCCCAGCAGATTGAGGGAGGGCACTAATTCATCATATTAGAATATTCCAGTAAGTCTTGAACTACTACACCCTCTACTCTGCCCTGGTGAGACTTCACCTGGAATACTGCATACAGTTTCAGGCTTTCTAGTTCAAGAGGGACGAGGATCTACTCCAGAGAGTACAATGGAGGGCTAGAAGAGTGATTAAGGGACTGGAGCACCGCCTTATGAGGAAAGGCTCAGAGACATGGGGCTTTTTAGTCTGGAGAGGAGAAGACTGAGGGGATCTAATAAATTGTTATAAATATCTAAGGGCTGGGTGTCAGGAAGGAAGGCACAGCCTCTTCTCACTTGTGCCCTGTGATACCCCAAAGGGCAACAGATGTGAACTACAGCACAGGAAGTTCCACCTCAACAAGAAGAACTTCTTTACTTTTAAGGGTCACAAACCACTGGAATAGGCTGCCCAGAGAGGTTGTGGAGTCTGCTTCTCTGGAGACTTTCAAGACCTGCCTGGATGCATTCTTGTGCAACCTTCATCCATGGCAGGCTGGACTCAAAGATCTCCAGAGGTCCCTTCCAACCCCTAACATCCTGTGATCTAACGTAGAGTCCATTGGCAGAACTCCAAGTGCAAATATGTCATCACACCTCTCTTTTAACTATGCTATTCAACAATAAAACACTGCCATCTGAGAAAAAAATCAATAACTAACTGCTATAGGCAAAGGTACTCAGAACATTTCCTAAGCTGCTAGCAATACACAGTGTACTTCTGTATTCCTCCCCATCTCCAAGACCTCAGTGATTCCAGAGTAAAGGAGGATTCTTTTTAAAACAAAATTATTCCTCATACTTCATAATTCCCACTAACATCACTGGAAGCTTCCTGCACACAATGAGGAAGAAAAAAATAATCAGATGAATCACATCATTGGCATGATTTGGTTCACATTTCTATAAAACTCTCTGTGTGGAAAAGTAAATCAGATTTTTTTTTTTTTTAATCAAGCACTTCCTTTTGGGCACTGTGTTGCTTTTTCTCTTCTGTTACTGAACTGCAATGAATTCTAAAACAAAACAAAATAAAAACACCAACACAAACAAAAAACCCCAACATCTTTTTCTTCCCTTTCTCTCCAGACTTCCAAATGGCTTTTTCTGTTTAATATATGAGGTAACTGCTTCCCAACATAAGAAGAAAAGTAGACATACTAGCAGGGGCAGAGCTCATTTGATTCTTCTCCCCAGTGTAAGTCTGGCAGATCAAAAGTAATGGCTCAGCAAAAACCTTTTGCAGCTGAACAACCTATGAGCAACCGATCCTTAAGTCCTTAATAAAGAGTCAAAAAAAAGCCATAATGAGCACTTCAGACAAGGATGCCACAATTCCAAGCAACAGTCTTAAAATCCATGGAATTTAAGCATATGAGTTTGATCTGATTGATTTCTATATATTTAACACAAGTGTAATGAAAAACTGAGGCATAAACTGGATCAATAAAAGTAATTACCTCTCTTTCTCATTAAGGAGAACACTGCTCTATCTGGAGACATCACAGCCAGGCTTAGCCTCTGCAGTAGTTCATGGTGTTAGGACAGGAACCAGAATACAGTCTGCCACAGCTACTGCTCTGTTACTTACACTCCAACAAGATATCATCTCTTATACACACAAAAACTCACCCTATGAGCTAATACTTTCAGTATACATCAAAAGCCACTTACAGCAGATCATGCCACTGTTCTGAACAGGGTCAGACTTTTAACTTTACTTTTGACACAAGACACCTCTGAGGTAATGCAAGGAGTTCATCAATTCACAATGAAAATACAGTCCTAAAACTTTAGGCCATAGTCTGTAGGTGTTAATAACACAATGAGGAACAATTACTCCCATAAACTAGAAATTACTGATGATGTCCAGATGAACTACTCATGAAATGGCTCTACCAGTGAGTTGTGACATTGGTCCTCATGGAACTTGTCAAGTCCCCCTAGCTAGCCCTCCCTGTAGGATTGTGTTCAGGTCCTACAAGAATACAGTACTCAACAGATAAAAAAATGCTAGCACCTCTTAGACTGTGTCAATAACCAGGATAACCCCAAAGGCAGTTCTTCCAAGGCCACAACGTTGATCAACATGAAGGGATGTGTGGGTGAAGTGCTTGAATTTTGCATCTCTTTCCCATTGCTGTGCAGTGGGTAAGCTTGGATCCTGCTCAGCCACGTAGCCAGCCTCATACGCCCTTCCACGCTGGCCCACAGCTGGCAGCTCCTCACAGTTCAAATACCACAACAAAAGTTTTTATTTCAGAAAAACTATTTAGGAAAAAAACAAAACAAAACCATGCTTCGTCTAACGTTTGAACAGATTCAACTGCCACACATCACTGCTTCACCAAGAAATAAGAAAGCACCAGCTGTCTGACCAGCAGCTATTTTACTCCTATGCAACTTCTTCCTTCTCACCAGCCTCTGCTCCCCAGGACATGGAGAAATTGAGTGGAATCCAGGACTTTCACTCTACAGATCAGTACACAGGGATCAGGAGATAAGGCATGAACAAGACAAGGAGAAAGAGCAAGGTTTGGAGAAACAGTTGCTTGTGCCGAGGGCCACATAAAAAGCCATACACTGCTTAGAACCGAGACCAATGTAACACAGGATGCAGTGGAAAGTATAGGCCACCTTATAAGTACAGCCAAGGGGTTTTTCACTCCAAAATAAATACAGTTACAATGATGCATTTTGTTTGCCTATCCTAACAGACAACAACAAGGTGTTGTAAGTTGCTGCAGAGAGATGAGAACAGCTGAGCATGGCCAGGCTGCAAGCTGGCAACAGAATATCACCATGAACCACACCAGAGGCACAAAACAATTACCACCGTGCTCGCCTTACAACCATGGATGTGAAACAGTGTCCTAGCACAACACACTTGCACAGCAGCTTAGGTAAGGCACATTTTCCATAGGTCTTTGCACAGAGAAACAGTTCAGGACCCCTTATTAATGTAACAGAGCCTGCACATGCAAGGTGTTTTCTTCCTCAAAACAGCCAGGCTCACAGACAGCACTGAGCAACAGGACAGGTAATAATTCAACAGTTTAGAAGCCACTGCAATCAAAAACAAATAGCCTCTACTCTTGGCAAAATGATGTAGACTACTTTTAGCAGAGAGGCTGGTTTACAGGGAAACTCAGGAGAACAAGAGGTTTGGCAGATCTGGATCAAGAAATGCAACTCAGAGCACATGGCTAGGACAGCTCAAGCTACTTGGCGCTTTCCTGGTGGGATCCCACTCCCAGGTCCTCTGCCCTTGAGTAACAAATGCACTCAAACTCACAAACTTAAGTATCACAGCAGGTACCATTTCACACTGGATCTTACAGCAGCTAGAAAGTCTGCTACAGTTGACAGTAGTTTTGTTCTTTTATATGCAGTAGCCACAACAGCAAAACACATTTTCTAAGCTTATCTCTCCTCCTCCTTCTCCGTTTCGTCTCCATTTTACCCTCTTTACTGTGTTCTTCAAACACTAGGCAGCTTTCATACCAGGAAAGTTCCTTATCTTATCTGTCCACGAGGTATTAAGTGCATTATGACCTTAAAGTCTTCATCTCTTTGTTCTCCCCATCTTCTCTCTTACACTATTGCCACAGTCCTCCTGTCCACCTTGTGTAATAGCTTCAGTGAGATAAACCACAAAGATCTACAGCATCAGATCCTAAAGGATACACTTATTAACAAAGTAAAAACTACATGGTACTAATTCTAGCTCTAAAAGCTTCAAATGGTGACTCTCACAGAGGGAGGGGGAAGAAGTCACAAAACAGGAAAACCCAGGAAAAGCACTGTGGGGGGAAACACCACCACCCCCCCCCCCACACACACACAAAAAAAAAAACCACAGAAAAAAAACCAGGAAAAACAACAAAAGAAAAAAAAAACCACACCAATCCAAATATTACAGCCCTTTAGTATTTTTTTCTGCCACAGAAGCAAATATAAACAAACAGCTTGCTTGGTGGTTTTTTTTTTGTTTGAGTTTTTGGTTTGGTTTGTTTTTCACTGGTGTTTTGAATTACTCAATCATTTGTCTTCAGCACTGAAACCAAGTACTCAAAGAAACACTGGCAGCTCTATAAAATGCAGCACATAATTAAACCACAAAAGAAAAATGATACTATCAGCAGCAACACGTATTCCCTAACACAACCGTCTCCTAATGTGTTTTAACTCAAAAGCAGAGATGAAAGAAACTCAGTCTTTGAATTTATCCATCTTAGCTAATGTCTCTTGTGGTCTACTCGTTTATGAAACCATCATCACTGCATTAAGAAAGCACTGCCTGGCCCTTAAATGTAAATGGAGAATCATCACAGTGCTCCTAACAGGGTCCTCAGAGAACAGATCACAGCTATATAGGACATTTTTAGTAGTGAAAATATTGATTGAAAATTAATTAATAATTAAAAGATCAGACATGATGGTTGCCAAATTATCTGGGAAGCCAGCTGCAAGCAAACATTTCAATACCACAAAATGTAAAGCTGTGTTATCTAGCTAGGACTGGATTTACAAAAATGCAGTTTTCTGTCTTAGAAAGCAAGGCTTTTAGGGAGGACATTAACATGGTCAATAATCAATTGCACAGTAACTATACAAACTTCTGTTGCAACTTTATAGCCCAAAGAGTTAGTGTGATTCCTAGGTGCCTAAATAACAATATAATTAGGAAAGGACAGGCTACTTCCTATCCTGTACTTGGTACTTTTGCACCTGCTAGCGGAATAAAGTGTCCAATTCTGGCACACCAAATTCATGCACGACACCATAGAATCAACCAGGTTGGAAGAGACCTCCAAGATCATCCAGTCCAACCTAGCGCCCAGCCCTATCCAGTCAACTAGACCATGGCACCAAGTGCCTCATCCAGGCTTTTCCTGAACACCCCCAGGTGACTCCACCACCTCCCTGGGCAGCCCATTCCAATGGCAAATCACTCTCTCTGGGAAGAACTTCCTCCTAACATCCAGCCTATACTTCCCCCGGCACAACTTGAGACTGTGTCCCCTTGTTCTATTGCTGGCTGCCTGGGAGAAGAGATCAACCCCCACCTGGCTACAGCATCCCTTTGGGTAGTTGTAGAGAACAATGAGGTCAGCCCTGAGCCTCCTCTTCTCCAGGCTAAACAACCCCAGCTCCCTCAGCCTCTCCTCATAGGGTTTGTGTTCCAGGCCTCTCACCAGCTTTGTCGCCCTTCTCTGGACACGTTCCAGCACCTCAACATCTTGCTTGAATTGAGGAGCCCAGAACTCGATATGCTGGAGGACCACTAGAATGACAAAGCATTGAAACACCTCTAAGTGAAAGCCTTAAGTTCACTCTTTGCTATTTACCAAAGAAAAAGAAAACTGCAAAAGCCAGAAACTGCTGCTATGTGGAAATGAAGCCTGATAACAGAAGGCTTCTTGTTCTAGCAGACAAGAGTATAAGGAGGCTCAATGACTCTAAGCTAAGTCCAAAGAAGTCTGGCCTTGAGTGGCAGTGCAGCACATTTTTGCAGAGGGACAGAGAAAGAGTAAAGAATCTTTTAAGCATCTTGTTAGGTGATCTGATGCACTTTCCATCCATGGGAACTTTAAAATGCCAGTTCTTTGAGGCATTTTTAAATCATGTTTAATACAAATAAGCTGTTACAGTCTTACAACCTCTCCGCACAGGAACATGTGATCACATGTGAAACATACAAGCTCATCATTTTCCTTCCCTTTCAGTTCAGTAAAAATCAGAACTGCCACCACCACCTTCCAGTTCTTATAATCTAACCAGAAAGATACACAGTTCCTTAATTTAGGACCCAGTTTAAGTGTCTGGCCATCTGCTATACAATCAACTGTATGACTTAGGAAGTTGCTACATGCCAGCAGCTGCTCTCAGAGCAGATCTGCTAAGGACACCCAGCACTAAGTTAACAGTGCTGACAACTATCACGTACCTCACATTTTCCCCTCTGTATTATGGGTACATTTTAGCTTGGTTTTACAGCTGATGAGGGGAATAACTGATACTCTCCAGAAATAGAAAAGTTATTGTCAGGTAAAAGTAATGAAATTAAAAGAAAGAAAACCAGTCACACCAATCACTTAAACTACCCAGGCTACAAGGTTGCAGTACTACATTCTGCTTATTCACACAAGGAAAAAAAATAAATCTAAAAATGTCAAATTATATTGCTCTTCCATTTCAATTAGAGCAAGCACACCTATGGTTTAAATAAAGCCCCAAATGGAACTTACAGTGTATGCAACACCTGTTTTCTCTTTAAAGGAATACCAGCTTTCACTCATACTGAAATAACAGCAAGTTTGCTCTGGAGCGGCACTGCAGCAGTGGTGTTTGCACTGCAACATTCAGACGCTGATCACCTGTCCCAAAAGCAAATGCTTTCAACTTTTAAGTACACATAAATTCTTACACTTATTCACAAGTTCAACAGAACTTTTATTTTTGGAAAATGAAACTTCAAGCCAAAATTTACTACAGATCATAAATATAATTATAATACTATACAGACAACAGTAACAAAGCAGCTGAGAAAGGAATTCACAGGACACAAACCACTCCATTTTAAGTCAGCCTTAAAAGATCTTAGTATTTCATAAAGCTTAAGATTAAAGATGCCATGACAACAAGGACAGTCAGCTATCTTCTATATGCTAATTTTACACAAGTTAATGAAAAGTGATCTTTGTTAGTTCGTTATATGCAATTTTTGGGTTTTCTTCCTGATATTGGTTAGGTTTCACATATTTGACATATTAAAAGACCATCACTGTAAGAATGCATGGATTCTTCCAGATTAAAACCTACCCTTAAGAATTTATTTTAGTAGGTACTAAACCTTTTGGTCATGACTTAAGTAAGGCTCCTCCTAATGTCAAAGTATCCGCTAAATTAACTTTCACATACTAAGTAACATTAAATATAGAAATTAGTATAACATCACAGATAGAAAGAAAAAAAAACACAAAAGTGAAAAACGTGCTGCTATCTAAGTACTTCTGGGGCTTTTCACAGGTCTTCTCCTGCATCAGTTGCTAAAAGCAATGCAAAACTTGCTTTGCAATACCATATTGGATTCCTTTTAGAATTTACTATCTATAGATGCATGGACAAACAACAATCTAACAAGAGACTATTTTAGTGTACAAAGCCATCTCAGTTATTTCAATGCCTACATGACACACAGCAAGTACAATGCTCAATGAAGCTTGAAATTCAATCGTGAATGCAAATCACACCAACAACCTGTTGGTGTGAAGTTACCTGCTGTAACTTCATTAACACTTGTACATTTTCCTTCCTCCCCACAGACTGTTACTTTCACTATTTTATGACATTTCCACAAAAGTGGAAAATCCAGCACTACACCAAAACAATGACAGTCAAAATGTACAAATAAAGAGCAATTCCAACCATGCAAAAGCCCTTCAAAATCATTCTAATCACTAGTTTCAGTCTGCCTTTACTCAACATTTCCCAGGCTAATCGCACCTCTGCCTCCACCATTCCTTGAGGAGCAGCAACTGCTCTCATACAGCAACAAATGAGTTAAACCAGAAAAATATTACTCCTCCCTAGTCTCCTCTCAAAGTACAGTGTCCTCTTCTGTAGGGAAGCAAAGAGTAGCATGATAGTGCTGCTGAGTGAGCAATGCAGGTGCCCTAAGGAGGGGAATGGGAGAGAAAGCAACACTAATTAAGGTAGCTCTGCAGGAAGGGGATGCAAGGGAAGAAGAGCACCTCTGTATGCTGTGCTGCTCACCCTACACCACAAGAAGAAAGTCCACAATGGACAGCTTCAACTGGCCCAGAAGCTGGCTGGAAAAATTAACAGCTAGGAAATTACTAGAGTATGATTAAAAATGTACAGGTCATGTACAAAAGCCTTCTTTGTTAAAAACCTATTTTAAAAATGTCTACAAATGCAAGAGTCTTAGCAGTACTGTACAAACTACATATGGAAGGGTTGCCTGTTTCACAGGAGTGCATTAATGTGGGAGCACTGCAAAGACGGCATGTAGAAGTGTGCTGCTAAGTTACAGCCATAATCAAGTGCTTACACCAAGTGAGGCACACAAGCCTACAAAGCACCAAAAAAAGACCCAGTAAATGCCATTAGGTTTGGGAAACATCCAGCTTGGGAAAGGTCAGAATTAGAGCCTATCTTTAAAAATACAATATCTAGGTATTCTTAAACAAATGTAACATTACTGATCTATCTTATTTTAAAAGTAACTAATCTGTGTAGGCTACTCACATTCATAGCAAAAAAGGTGCCTAAGAAATAGGCAGACACATTCTCAAAGAAATTTTGGTCAGTGTTTACTGAAGGAACATGTTCTAAGGTGATAACATTGCCTTAATACCTACAGAGAATAAAATAAATATTTTCTGAACAACATCCTTTCCAGTTGGTATTACACCATTTTGTTTTCTTCCTCTGTAAAATTCCACTTCAATGCAATTCCATCCAATGAGTTACTCAGATCTTATTACTATGTTACCCCTTTTAAAATAAAATGTAATTTCTTCCAGCTAAATATTCTGGCAGATATTTCACACTTAAAGCATACACCATGACCTAGAACAAATGTTCAAAATCAATTCAATCCATGCTCAAAGTATTACCATGAACATGAGCAGCTACTTTGCTTACTCTTAACAGCTCTTATAACCTTGACAGAAATGTGTATTTTGAATTTTTATTTTAGCAGCAAAATTGAAACTGCATAATGAAAAGGGCACTAGCAAGTCTGCCCAACCAACTTTAAGACTGTGCTTGTCACATGTATATATTTGTAGCTGTGATGGAAATTAAACTTTTACTGGTTCCAAATATGATGTTTATAAACAACCCCAAAGCTCTAGGTATTGAGTCATCTCTGGCTTTTAGCCTGCCTCAAACTGAAGGGATTTTACAGTTTAGCAGGCATCATTTGCACTTTTCTGGCATACATGATTGCCATTACAGTGTTTATGCATAAATATGCAAACAGAATCAGTCAGAGAACAAAGAATGTGCATGCAGTTATAATACTCAGTACTGCATATATTTTTCTGGATCTCTCCCACAGCCTCTCTGTCTTTTTTTTTTTTTTTCTTTTGGGCTGCCATCTTTTCTTTTATAATTTTAAATCCACATTAAGGCAGCAAACATCTGCAAGCATGCATATGGTAACCTTGACTTCATAGAAGCCAGCAGAAAAAACACAGACTTGGACTTGTACATCAGCTGCACCCTGACCTGTGCAAGGGTTCTTTACTGGTGCTATAGCTGTCTATACTTGCTAAGTGCAGATCCTCCTGACAACACAAGGCCATGTTCCATTCCTTTGAGCTCTCTGTTAATAAACTTGTGACTGCAAGAATTTCCCCTCTGATAGGGAGAGGTGTAGTGCACGGCCCAAACTGAGTGAGAGCACTGCTAAGTGGTTAAAGGGCAAGCAAGTGAGGCAGAGTGTATAATATGCCTCCTGAAATACAGGCAAATTAATTTTTAAGTATGAATCCTATCTGTATGGACTTTATCAGGAATTGAAGTGCCTGCTTACCTGGGGAAAGTAAGAAAAGCCCTAAGTGTATTCATTCCTTAGCATTCATTACTATGGACTCACAAAGACTTCCTTCAATGAGCATTTGCTTGCTATGAGAGATGAATATTTCAAATGCTCTTTCGAAATAAACATGGAGAACCTAATGCAGTGTTTATGGTACAGAAAAATTTCCTAAAGTGACCCATCCTACAATAATCATAATAGAACACTAAAACAAGCATGGAAAATGACCAAGATTAAACAAAGGACAGAGTATAAAAGCATGTATCATTTTGAGTCTTCATGTTTACAGTTGTCCAACCTGTTTCCAAACAAGAAAACATTGTTTATTTTCACCCTGTACAGAAGAATTTGCAAGTATGTCAGTCCTAAGAAGCACAATTAGAAAGAGCTCTAGCCCTCCAAGGATATCTATACATTTCAGAAAGAGCGGAGAAATACTAATTCCATTAATTACTGAAAGACAGTACTACAAATCCTCCTTCAAGAAAGTTTATACTAGTATTTGAAGCAAAACACAAAGGGAGAAAAAAAGGAAAAGTTTTTAAAAGGTCAGATGCCCTCAAGCACTACTAATCATTAAATCAGATGTTGAAGTTACAGTTCAACGATATAATACCACTTTACATAGCAGTTTTGCCAGTAACAGCCCATGTTAAGAGTCACATTTCTAAAAATACCCTTGTAAGACTTAACATTTTGTCAATTTTTCTAAGTTTACTGCAGCTGATAGAGAGCTGCAACCTAACTTAGGATGATGAACTTCCCTTCTCTACAATTGAAAAAAAAACAAACAACAAAACACACTAACAAAAACAACAATAACAAAAAAAAATACCCCCACCAACCCCAACCTAGATGTTTCATGAGGTGCCTTCAGGGGTACCATGACTTACTCGGTGGAGACAAGTAAGCAAACTCTTACAAAATACACTTTAGCACCATAAAACAAAGGAACATACTGGAAAACACAAAGAATTGTACTTAAACCCCAAAAGCAAACACTGCAGGATCAATTTAGCAAAATCAAACTAGAAATAAACAGAAGTCCAACGACTAACATAGGCCACTATGCACACATACAAAAACAGACCAGACTTTCCATTTCAAAGCCAAAACGAAAAAAACAAAACAAAACAAAAACAAACCAAGAGCCAAACTCTTCAGAAGGCTTTTGGAAAGGAGAGGAAGGACAGCATCACATTACAGAGCAACCTGCCCTGCCACTGAATCAGAAAACATGGCAAAATGAACTCCAAAAAGACAAATCTGCAGACCTGCTATGAAGTCCTACTGTAGACAGACACCTAACACAAGGTATTTGCTATCACCACAAAAAGTGAGGTTTTTTTACACTTCTGGCAGAACAGCTGTCATACCACTTACACCTCACAAAAAGCTGAAGGGCGTATTTACAAACAGTCCTTATTTTGCACACTATCAACAACAAACACAAAATTAACAAATCCTGAAGTTTTAACTACACATGTATGCCACACGAGCAGCAGTAATTCAAATGAATCATTAAAAGCTTATCCACGACTTAACGAAAAATGCTATTGTTTTAATAGACTAATTTATTTAATGCAAGGGGAAAGAAACTCTTATTACCACTGTGCAATCACAATAACTGTCAACACACAGGGAAGTGGTTTGCACAACTACTCCCACAGAAAAAGACAGACACACTTGAGGTTGGACACACTTGCAAGTCAAATAAGGATATTTTCTCCTTGCTTAACGTTTTAATGTTTCTTCGTCTTACAAAGTTGTAAGTCCTTTAAGGAATTTTCTGTAATGTGTAACAATGAACACAAACCTGACATTTGAAACAAAAATGTTTTTTCCAATGAAACCATGCCACAGACAGTCAACATTTATCAGTTCCACTATGTCCAATAACTTGTGAAACGTTAATGTACTGAAATGATACTAAACTATCTTACATTACATTTATATGTTATAATAGTTCCTCAAAGTTTAACAACTATTTTTTCTTATTTTGCTTAGCTTCCTCTTACACATACTATCCATTTTGCTTGCACCATCCATCCTCCAACATCATAGTCTACAACAGAATTAATAGCTTATTTCTATTCAAAATGCCCTAAAGACTAACTCAAAAAATGCAATATCCATATGCTTACCCATTACTTTAAAAAAAACTCATTAGCCACGAGTGTAGCAGGTCTGGATTTTATTACAGAAGCTGAAACGTTTCCATTTGAAACCCCAATCTTTTGTTACCATCAAAGCTAGCCATCTGAAAAATCCTGAGGAAACCTGTTACCACGTGAAACTGAAGGCTGTTGTAAGTTCACAGCATTATCAGTCTCACCTGATGTGCACTAAAGTTTAAAGCAGAAAAGGAATCAAAACTACAGTAATGGAAACCAAAACTACAGTAATGTAATAATGAAATTTCCACTTTTGTTCAGTTGGTTTGCATTACAACGTTGACTTTTCACGTTAAATTTCAGATGCCAGAAAATCTGTATGCTAAAAAACCTCACCAGCTAACATTCAGCTATTACCTTTGGAAGTAGGAAACTAGAGGAAATTAAAAGTGAATCTTCAATGCAATGGAAAGCAAACTTTTGGTCAGCAGACTTGCGCAGAAAGATTCAAATATGTATACAACATACTGGAGAGAAAGAGGACTGGGGGATGAAAAGAACATGTTCTGTGCTTTAAAATTAGCTCATCTCCTGAATAGCTGGAAAGCGCCTCTTGCCAGCAGTTAACCCTTTGGCTTCCTGATCTAGATGACAAGAAAATGCTGCTTAAATGGGAGGGGATAAATATGAAAGCAATCATCGATTACCTTTAAATTTCTTTGCTTCCTCCTCTGAGGTCTTTTGTTTTCAGTTAGGACCTAAAAAAACATCAAATTGCAGAATAAGTTGTAGTCACAAAGCCAGTCACCTCCGGTTTTATTATCGAACTGCAATAATTTCTTAATTAAAATACCCAGAATGCTTTACATGCGGCACTTCAGAGGGCTGGCTGGCGACTCTACGCGGCCTCTCCGCCGCCAGCCCGACACACGGCGACGCCGGAGACGGCCGAGGGGAGAGGCCCCGCCGCCGCCGCCCCCCTGGAGCCGGCCTCGCTGGTGCCCCGCATTCCTCACAGCGGCGCCCGCGGGGCGGCCATCTTGCTTCCTGCCGCAGCGGCGCCCTCCTCCAGGCGGCGTCGCGGGCGCGAGCCTCGTGCGGAGACGCCGCGGACGGCCAGGCGGGCGCGCGCACACCGGCCCCGGCCCCGCCCCCGCCTCCCCGTGCGCGCTCCCGGCGCCGCGGGCACGCCGCCGGCGCGAGGAGCCACGAGCTGCTGCCAGCCAATGATGGGGGCGGCTGAGTCCCGCAGCGCCCCCCCGCGGGCCTCCTCCCGCGCTCGCGCCGGCCCTACCCTAACAAAGGGTCTCCTATGCGGACGCCGCAGCGGCCGCCCGCAAGAGGCGGTACGGAGTCACCACGGCTGCGGATGCGGAGCCGGCCCGCGGCGGGGGTGACATGCGGGGCACCCACCCGGCTAACGGTCCCGGGGTCTCCGGGCTGGGCAAGGGCCGCTGCATGCAGGGTCAGACGAGGACACACAGCGCCCGTGCACCCGCACGCATGCCACCTCCATGCACACGCAGGGATGCACGTGTGCGCGCTAAGCCTTGGACAGGACCAAGCACAACGGAGTGTGCCCCGGGCCCAAGTGGTGTGCACACAGGACCAAATGGCCAGGGAGACTTGACTTATAAAACGGTCTCGAACACACCTCGGCGGGTCCTGGAGGAAGCGGGAATCAGTGTTAACCTGAAGGAAGCCACAGCTGAGGGCTTGTCTTCAACATCTGTCCGAGCTAAGGGACCAGCGGCGAGGCACCGACCCGCTCCAAAAACTCTGGCTGGTGTGGGAGCGCAGCACCCACCGGACTCTACCACCACGTTCACATGCACCTTGCCTGCCTGCCAATAGGCTGCTGCATACAACCTGCACGGCTCAGATGAAAGATACGGCTTTGTCTTCACCTATTTCTGTCACAGATAACAACCTATCTGCTGCAAACACACTGTGAGGGGAATAAGCCAGCATATAAACACAAAATATAATTAGGTTCCCATGTCTCTACCTGTTTACAACATTCATCACAATGGAAGAAGGATGGAAGGGTCACCACGGTACCCCAAGTTTTCCTACAGTACCCTAATGCATCAGACAGACACTTGTTAACCACAGACAACAAATAACAACGTATCTAACACACCATCAATCACTGCAGGCTTGACTGAAACCATTTGTAGTTGACATCTATACTAGAAATTTGGTCACAAATTTATGAATTACACATGAAAACGCTGTGAAAACATATTTTCAGCAGCTATAGACTGCAACTTAAAACTGTTTTCTTTATCTACTGCCAAATTACAACTGTAATTCCTGTCCTATCCAGTTATTGGTGCCAATCAGTTAAGCAGTGGAAATGCTCAGACATATCAGCTCAGTCAGAGTAAGTCCTTGCCCTTTTATGTAGTCTAATGCCACCTCACATGTAAGCTCTCCGTTGCACCAGAGCACTGTGTGAAACAGGATTTAGGATAAGGTAAGATAGAAGTATTGGTTTGCAGTGTTTTCCAAAATACAAGATTGCATGGGTCTTTAAGCATAATGAAACAAAGAGAGGTGGCCTGACTTGGCCTTGCAGTTCTGTCTATTTAAGATGCTTTACTGTCCAGGGGGGATAGTTTGTTTGTTTAGAAACTTAAGACCCAGTGTTCTGATTTAGTCACCAATTTGTTGTATGCACTGGACAGCACTCAGGCAGAGGTTTTAGGCTTCCTTGTTAGGCAGTTTCTCCTCCTGTTAAGATTGGTCCTACACAGAGAAGGAAAGAAACCTCTTCAAATAAAAAAATAAAATAGAAAAATCTCTGTAAAAGCTGCAATAACTGACACAGAAAACAAAGAGCAGGAAAGAGACACCTGTTTAATCACATCCTCTGAAAATAACTAGACCTCAGACTAACCCATTTGCCTGTAATTTAAGGTGCACTGCAGTCCACACCCAAGATCACAGAGAATGGCAAAGAACTGTGAGTTGTAATTATTTTGCACACCCACAGGGCATCTGTGTGTAAAGTAAGAGTAACCCACACTACTCCACTCATTTTAAAATTTAACTGGCTTACATATTTCTGGAGCCCATTGTAAAATAGATACCACAGCATCTAATTTTCTTGATTGTAACTAGATCTGGATGGAAAACAAGAATTCCATCCTGCCCTTAAAAAAAAAAAGAAAAAATTCACCACTTGTTTGTATTTCAAAGGAGAGTGAACCTTTCAAAAATTCAAGAGGAAACAGATGGGAGGTGGGAGACCGAAGTTCACGCCCCTCATCTGTATCAGGAAAAAAAACTTAAGCACCAAGCTGTTCTAATAATTCTTTCCCACTTTTCCAGTGTTAAGCAGAGATTTCGTATGGAATCTTGAGAAATTCCCCAAAAAAATAGTTACACCAAAACATAGTAACTGTGAAAGCTTCCTGTTAAATCAGCATTTTCTATTCAAGGAATGCTTTACTGGAAAGTTCCCAACCAACTCTTGTTGCAGCATCCTCTTTAAATAGAATAGAATAGAATAGAATCAAT
>WAAF01012969.1:0-16684 GCA_013400475.1 Tricholaema leucomelas
CCTCTCAGTCTCCTCTTCCCCAAGCAGCACAACCCCAGCTTCCTCTTAACAAAGACAGTGATTGGCATTGGAATGGGCTGCCCAGGGAGGTGGTGGAGTCACCGTCCCTGGAGGTGTTCAGGAAAAGACTGGATGAGGCACTTAGTGCCATGGTCTGGTTGACTGGATAGGGCTGGGTGCTAGGTTGGGCTGGATGATCTTGGAGGTCTCTTCCAACCTGGTTGGTTCTATAATTCTATGATTCCTTCAGTCTTTGTGCTAGAATCCTGAAATAATCTGGCATTGCATATCCAGAAAGAGTTCAATGATTACATTATCTTCAAGACTGTATTTTTGTGTTGTTGGTTGGGGTTTTTTGTTTGTTTGTTTGTTTTTTTCTGGAGAGGGGTAAGCACCATATTTATGTAGAAAAAAAATCATTTAAGTAACAGCAAGCTTGATAGCCTGACCTCAATAATGTAATCAGCTGGAAAAAAAAAATCAAACCAACAAACCCAAACGTCAACAAAAAAAAGTAGGTCAGTTAATGGAAAATGGGATGAAATGCAAAACATCTCTGTCAAAGGTAGATCATGTCAGATTAACCCTGCTGTCCTGGGTTTTAAATGGCATTTGACAGAGGAAATGTGTCCTGTGTAGTCAGTCTAGATTTCACTAAAGCATTCGATAGGATGCCACATGGGAAATTACCAATTTAATTTGATAATATGGGGCTAGGACAAGAACTTTTAAAGTGGATAAGAAGAGCTAAATGAGAGGTGATAATGGATTATGCTGCAAAGGGAATTACTAGCTTGGAGAAAAGCAATGCCACGAATAACCTAATGACCCATTTTGAGACCAGTCTTATTAATATTTCCTTTAATGCCAGGGGCAAAACCAGATTGCTAATGATGGTTTCTGGCAGTAATTTTGCAGGGCATCATCAATACAGAACTCGATTGGACTATTATAAGGGAAAAATTATGTGATGAATAGTATGATGGAGATGGTATTAGTTGCATTGTCACAGGAAACCTGAGGACATACAGCTTCAAAAATGTGATTTCATTGAAGGTGTAGAGAACAGAAGAGAGGACTTATATATGTGCATTTTAAAGAGATGTGAAATGCAGGGTGGGTGGGAATGGAGGTCCTTGAGGCTGATTGTGAGGATCTAGTGGCCTCTGTTGATCTGGAGCATCTCTGCTGTGAGGACAGACTACAAGAGTTGGGGCTCTGAAGTCTGGGGAAGAGAAGGCTTGGAGGAGACCTTGGAGTGACCTTCCAGTATCTGAAGGGCAGCTACAGGAAGGCTGGGGAGGGAATATTGACGAGATCTTGTAATGACAGGATGAGGGCTAATGGATTTAAGCTGGCAGAGGGGAGATCGAAACTGGATGTTAGGAAGAAGTTCTTTGCAGTGAGGGTGGTGAGACACTGGCACAGGTTGCCTCAGCCTGAGGCCATTCCCCCTTGGAATGGCCTCACGAGAGGAGAGGCCATAATCTATGAGAAGAGCCCAGCAGCAGGCTCTCCATTATGTCCCTTCAGGTAGTTGCAGACACATTAGGAGTATTCTGCTCATTTGCAGCAGGTTGTTTTTTCTGAATGAAACAACAGAGCTGGCAGTGGATAGTAATGAACAGCAAACTGCTCCTGCATAGTAAGCTCCCTCTGTGTGCATTTATTTAATAGGAGTTCTGCTACTGGCATTGTTTGGTTAAAAACAGAACCTTCTCAATTGAAGAAATTTTCTTCATTATTTTGTCATTATTTCATGGTGAAGATTTGGAGACATTCCTTGAAGAAGTTACTTCCTTAATTCCATCTTTTTCCTTTGTCTCAAGCTGTTTTCTCTTCTAAACTCTTGTTTCCTGAAGGCTGTTCCTGGTGTTGGTCTCATGCTTCAGTCTCAGGTTTAGACACAGGAAAATTGGGTTGCTGCACCTACTTTCACTTTGTCCTTTCGGGATAAAGATTACTTATTACACTTGAACTAACCCTCCCTGGAGGTGTTTAAGGCCAGGTTGGATGAGACCTTGAGGACCCGTGCTAGTGGGAGGTGTCCCTGCCTATAGCAGGGGGTTTGGAACTGGGTGATCCTTGAGGTCCCTTCCAACTTAAACCATTCAATCAAACTCCATACCTGGCCAGTTCACAGGAAGTACTGAAGCACAGGTACTGTCCTCAAATGAGCTGACCAACTGTGGACCCCAAGCATGGATTAGAAAGGATCATTTCTTAAGAGCAGTCCCTGTAACTGAAGGAATGGGAGCTCAATTGATGAGAAAGGTCTGGAGAGAAGGAGAAGGACTTGATAAAAACCAAGGAAGACAGTGTTGAGTCTCTTATGGTTGATTTTTATATGTTTCTATGACTCTATGATTCTATCTTCAGTGCAATTTACTTAGGGCCCTCTCCAGACTAGTCTCAAGGGCTGAACATCAGTTACTATTAGAGAATATTAGATGTTCTCAGAAGTGCCTGCTCGAGTTTGCTTTCAACCTAAAAATCACCCCACAAAAGAGTGATTCCCCCCCAAATCCAAACTGAAGCACAATAAACAAGTGCTATTTGTAGACCATGAATATACAAATGTATATGAAAGGTCTACAAAAATAGCAGGAAAAAAATATCTTATTTATAAACAGATAATTATACACATTTTCTGTATATAAAAAAAGAGAGTGAATGTAGTAACTTGGTATAAATGAGTCCAGGACAGAGTCACGAGGATGATGAAGGGAGTGACACATCTCCCTTGTGAGGAAAGGTTCAAGAATCCCTTGAGCTTGGAGAAGAGGAGAATGAGTGGTCATTAATATTTATAATTATGTGAAGGGTGGGTGTCAGGATGGAGTCAGGCTACTCTCAGTGATGTGCAAAGATAGCACAGGGTGCAATGGGAGGCAGCTGGAGCGTAGGCAGTACCACATGAATACAAAGAGAATCTTTTTCACTACGAGGGTGATAAAACATTGGAAAGGGCTGCCCAGAGAAGTTGTGGAGTGTACTTTCCTGGAGACACTCAAAACTCAACCTGGATGCATTTCTGTGTGAGCTACTCTAGGTGATCCTCCTCTGGTAGTGAGTTGGGCTAGATGATCTCCTGAGTTCCCTTTCAACTCCGTGATTCTCAGATATTCACACAAAAAGAAAGTGGGTAAAATCTAGTCTTAAAGTAGATTGGATTTGCTATCTAACTTTATGAGGAAAGTTATCACAGAATCACAGAATCAAGCAGGTTGGAAGAGACCTCCAAGCTCATCCAGTCCAACCTAGCACCCAGCCCTATCCAGTCAACCAGACCATGGCACTAAGTGCCTCATCCAGGCTTTGCTTCAACACCTCCAGGGACAGCTTAAAACATTTTTTATCAAATTAATTGTATTAAGAAAGAAAGCACAGAAGTCTGCCAACCAAACTGCTGAATCTTGTGTTATATGAAGTCTGTCTTTTAAGTCATAAAAAATATTTCATCTGTTTCCTTCATGACATCATTTTGAAGAGCAGAAGTTATTGACATCACTGAGACAAAGTGTGATGTCTCCTATGACTAGACTCTTGGAATGGAGGGCCATAAGCTTTGTAAACAAGATGGTGGGGAAGATGAGGAAAGAGGCTCACCCTCTATGTACTGTGTGCAGTTCTGGAGCCCCCAGCATGAGAAGGACATGGAACTGTTGGAGCCATTCCAGAAGAGGCCATCAAGATGCTGAGAGGGCTGCAGCAGCTCTGCTATGAGGACAGGCTGAGAGAGTTTGGGCTCTGCAGCCTGAAGAAGAGAAGTCTTGGAGAAGACATTGGAGCAGCCTTCCAAGATCTGAAGGGGACCTCCAGGAGGGCTGAGGAGGGACTATTTACAAGGTCTGGTATTGACAGGCTAAGGAGGAATGTGTTTGAACTGGCAGAGGGGAGACGGAAACTGGATGTTAGAAAAGGATTCTTTGCAGTGAGGGTGGTGTGACACTGGCACAGGTTGCCCAGCGAGGTTGTGGATCACAGAATCGCCCAATGTGATCAAAAGCCAGGTGGAATGGGGCCTTGAATGACCTGGTCTAGTAGAAGGTGTCTTTGCCCATTTTGGAACTACATAATCTTTATGGTTTCTTCTAACCCAAACCATTCTACGAGACTATGATTCTATGATATGTTGGAGGAGTAACACCTATAAGGTAAAAATAGATAGACCAGGCTGATTGTACTGTTACTTCAGGGAGGAAGGATTCTTTGGCTGAGAAGAATGGCAGATTTGGGGGGATTTTTTTAAAGCATATTTTCCTTGAAACATGTGGAGGAAAACTTATTTTATAACAGCACATGCAGAGACTTCATCTGTGCTGTCTGAAATGTAAAAGTGCCTACAAGTCCACCTACTTTCCCAGGATGTTAACAGTGCAAGTATGTACATAATGTGCATAATAACTGTATGCCTACTGTGTACATTATTGCTATGCACTTCTCGTTCTGTGGTCAATTTATATTTCATATCCTTTACTTAGGGATTTGTTCTTGGGAGAAAAGGACTACTCAGTCCATTAGCTGATCTGAATTTATGATGATAAATCCCTTGATGTTCAGCCATGACAGGAATTACTCTGCTCTAATGAGTAATAAATGTGGATAAGTCATGTGTCCCTATGGATTTCTTGGCCAGAAATTACATTTAGAAGAAGGCTAATTGTCTAAAATTTATCCAAATTCAATACAAATTTTATTGCCACTAATTGCCTTTCCAGGTTTTGCAGCATTAAAGATATTTAAATGTATTTGTCATAGCACTTGTGTGTGTGGTGTGTGTGTGTGCGTAATGCTTCAGAACAGTACCAACTAGAGTTGTATTTAGGCGTTTCGACTCTTGCTGTAATTCACCACTAAATCATTATGACTTGGGACATAATTATCCATTTGTAATTCCATATCAAATAGTGTTTTAAAAATTGTGTTAATGCTTCTGTCACAAAATATGTCTTTACTATACTCATTTTATAGTTACGATATGTTCAATTACCGCGACAGTGTAGCAAACAGCAGGCAGCTGCAACCAATTGACTCCTGCTAGTGCCTCTAGACTTAAGGTTGTGTTGGCAGTACCAAAGTAGACCAGAATTTTCAGGTGTCCAATGGTGTAAGTCACTCTAAGCTTGAACTACAGAACAGAAGGCCTTGTAGTATGAAGGTCGGCATAAGGGCGGGTATAGACTTGATATTAAGAGTAAGTTGTTGGCAGAGAGAGTGATTGGCATTGGAATGGGCTGCCCAGGGAGGTGGTGGAGTTGCCGTGACTGGAGGTGTTCAAGAAAAGACTGGATGAGGCACTTAGTGCCGTGGTCTAGTTCATTGGCTGGGTGCTAGGTTGGACTGGATGATCTTGGAGGTCTCTTCCAACCTGGTTGATTCCATGATTCTGTGATTCTATGGTAAGTATTATGCAAAGTGGAGAAGAGATTACTGTTGCAGTGTGTGTTGGTTTGAGGCTAATTGGAATATTTTGAGAAAAAATAGATGATACGCTGTGAAAAGTAAATGATGGTGATGTCTGCTGCACTCATAGGCTTGCAGAGATGTATAAAAGCAAGGACACAAGCACAGAAATTTAACAAGGCCAAGTGCGGAGTTCTGCACTTTGGCCACAACAACCCCAAGCAACACTACAGGCTGGGGACAGAGTGGCTGGAGAGCAGCCAGGAAGAAAGGGACCTGGGGGTACTGGGGGATAGTAGGCTGAAGATGAGCCAGCAGTGTGCCCAGGTGGCCAAGAGGGCCAATGGCATCCTGGCCTGTATCAGGAACAGTGTGGCCAGCAGGACAAGGGAGGTTATTCTTCCCCTGTACTCAACACTGGTCAGGCCTTGAGTACTGTGTCCAGGTCTGGGCCCCTCAATTCAAGAGAGATGTTGAGACACTGGAGCATGTCCAGAGAAAGATTATAAAGCTGGTGAGGGGCCTGGAACACAAACCCTATGAGGAGAGGCTGAGGCAGCTNCTATTCTATTCTATTCTATTCTATTCTACTCTATTCTATTCTATTCTATTCTATTCTATTCTATTCTTAAGATAAGACAGTTTCTATCTATTTGAGTTTGGTGTCTGTGTTTTCTCTCTGGGCTTCTGCTGCTCTGCCTGGGTCTATGTAACCAAACTAATAATTCTGCTTCTAACCCACATTGCAAATCTTTCCAGCTCAGCTTGAACATAAGGCAGACTCTGGGATGAGATAGAGTGGTGGAAAGAAGGTGGAAGGGTGATTTGGAGCCCCTCCTGGGCACTCTGATTTCTGGGAGGGGTATTGTGTTTCAACTTGTTCCAGGGGAGGTCGAGGCTGGGTATTAGGAGGAAGTTTTTGCCCGAGAGAGTCACTGATGTTGGAATAGGCTGCCCAGGGAGGTGGTGGAGTTTCCATCCCTGGAGGTGTTCAAGAAAAGATTGGGTGAGGCACTTCGTGCCATGGTCTGGTTGACTGGATAGGGCTGGGTGATAGGTTGGACTGGATGATCTTGGAGGTCTCTTCTGATCTGGTTGATTCTATGATTCTATGATCCTATATATTACCTTTAATTTCTCTATATAGCTATATATATTTGCGCTCTGTTGTAAATATCTGCCTGTATAATTGAGCTAATCTGTAAATATGAAGCCTCATTCCTTAACTTCCAGCTGTCTGAGTCTAGGCTGGGTGATTTTATTGCGTGTGTGGGATGGGTAACTTCCAAACCGTCACATAGTGCTAACAATGCCTGCAGGATTGACAGGAGAAGCTGCCGTACCTTGTGGTGGTTTGGATGTTCCACTCACATCCCCCACCCCCCACTTTAGAAATCACCCAGACTAGACTCAGCTGGCTCTGGAAATGTGAATGAAGCTTATATTTACAGCTGGCACAATGTACAAGCAGATATTTCCAGTATATACAGTTATAGACAGAAATAGACAAGGGAAAAGTAATACAGAAACACAACTCCCCTCCCAGAAACCTGAGTCCCCAGGAGGGGCTCTCAACCACCCCTCACCTTCCCCTTACCCTTCTCAACCTTACCGCAGTCCTAAGGAAGAATGGAGGTTTGGCCAGGGGGGTTAAGAACCAAAGGTGGATCAGCCAAAGGAAATTCAGGGTGAGGTTAGAGAGTAAGATGCAGTTCAGCCAGCAGCCCCAGCTCCCCAGCAGGCAAAGAGCGAAGTGACTTTATGTTTTGCTTTCCTTTTTTACACATCTCAGCAAGGCAGTGAGGGAAGTAAGACATCACCACTGTTTTCATTTCACAGCCTATGATCTAGTCCTTCTCACCAAAACATTCTAGCTAGGCTCAAACTAGCACATACCTGAATCTCCATTCCCCAGACACAGCTCTCAAGGCCCTTGCAACCACTGTATTTCACATTAAGTGCTATTGTTTAGGACTACTGCTAATGGTAAAGAATAAAATCCACAATGCTCTTAAGAAAGATGTTTTTGTTAGGCAGCAGGATCATCATTTGTTTGACAAGAATGCTTACCACACAACGTGGAAAACCTGTTGGGGGAAGTCTGTTACAATTAGAGTCACAAATGTTCTGGAATGCACTGAATTTAAGCCTCATGCTTTTGTAATCATACTTTCACTCTGTTTTGTGACATATTTCTGTGCAGTCAAAGGCAACATGAAAACTTTCCAATGCAACTCTTCTTACTCACTGAAAACATGAATACATCAAATTCAATTAGGACAGGTTAAAATTTGAATTGTAGAATCATAGA
This sequence comes from Tricholaema leucomelas, assembly GCA_013400475.1. Lineage (NCBI taxonomy): Eukaryota > Metazoa > Chordata > Aves > Piciformes > Lybiidae > Tricholaema lacrymosa > Tricholaema leucomelas. Next base: position 7,718 of record WAAF01012969.1, read on the forward strand.
ATGGTTTAGGTTGGAAGGGACATCAAAGCTCATCCAGCTCCAAATCACCGCCATAGACAGAGACACATGCCACTAGAACAGGTCATTCACGGAAGGCTTCATCCAGCCTGGCCTTGAACACCTCCAAGGAGGTTGGGGAGTGCAGAATCAAAGAATATGATCACACTCAGTGATTCTGTGTTCCACAACTTCCCTGGGCCACCTGTGCCAGTCTCTCACCACCCTCACTGCAAAGAACCCTTTCCTAATATCCAATTTCAATCTCCCCTCTGCCAGTTCAAACCCATTACTCCTCATCCTGGCGTTACAAGACCTTGTCAATAGACCCTCCCCAGCCTTCCTGTAGGCTCCCTTCAGATACTGCAAAGGCACTCTAACTCTAAGGTCTCCTTGAAGCCTTCTCTTCTCCATGCTGCAGAGCCCCAACTCTCTCAGCCTGTCCTCACAGCAGAGCTGCTGCAGCCCTCTCAGCATCTTGGTGACCTCCTCTGGACTGGCTCCAACACTTCCATGTCCTGCTTGTGTTAGGGGCTCCAGAACTGCACCCAGGACTGCAGGTGAGGTCTGAGGAGAGAAGAGCCAAGGGGCAGAATCCCCTCCCTTGCCCTGCTGCCCACACTGCTCTTGCTACAGCCCAGCACAGGGTTGCTGTCTGGGCTGCACTCACACTGCAGGCTCCTGTTGAGCTTTCAATCACCACTCAGGGCCTTTTCCTCAGGGCTGCTCTCAGCCATTCCCCACCCAGCCTGGGGTTGTGCTTGCATTTGTGCCAACACAGGTGCAGGACCTTACACTTGGCCTTGTTGAATGTCATGAGGTTGGCCTGGGCCCACCTCTCCAGCCTGTCCAGGTCCCTCTAGATGGCATCCCTGCCCTCCAGCAAGTCAACTGTGCCACATTCTTACTCTTATTATGTGTATTCTCTGAAAATTAGGCAGTATTGTGGATTATTTTTGTTTTTACAATCTTTGACCTTTGACAAATTGCAAGAGAAAAAGCAGAGGGTCTGGTAGCCAGGTAGATGGATTTGTTATCCACCCTATTTGTTACTGGCAACTTGGAACTGCAAAATGAAGACATCAGCTGGCTGGATGATCAATTCTGAACCAGCTAATAGTGACTTTTAAGTCAGAACTTCAATTCTTTTCTTTCTAATTCAACCATTCACCACTCTGAGATGCTGAATGAAGCTGTCAGACTCAGGAAGACAGCAGTCTGTTGTCTGGCTTGAGTGAGGAATATTCAGTTAGCAGGACATAACACAACTGAAGGTATAGGCTCTTCTGTAGTGTTCTACCAGCAACTGATTCATCAACTGGAAAGTTTCTTTGTTGTATGCCAGCTGCTAACAGCCACCTGGAGCCACGACTGCAATCAGATATTTTGGGGACAATTCATAGAATCAACCATGTTGGAGGAGACTTCCAAGCTCATCCAATCCAACCTATCACCCAGCCCTATCTAATCAACTAGACCATGGCACTAATTTCCCTTTGGAATGAGCTGCCCAGGAAGGTGGTGCAGTTAATATCCCTTGAAGGTGTTCAAGAAAAGCCTGGATGGGGCACTTACTGCCAAGGTCTGGTTGATTGGCTAGGGCTGGGTGCTAGGTTGGACTGTCTGAGCTTGGAGGTCTCTTCCGACCTGATTGATTCTATGATTTTAAGTGCTGCATCCAGTTCTGAGCCCCCCCAGTTTAAGAGGGACATTGAGATGCTTGAGCGTGTCCAGAGAAAGACAATGAGGCTGGGGAGAGGTCTCGAGCACAGCCCTACGAGGAGAGGCTGAGGGAGCTGCGATTGTTTAGCCTGGAGAAGAGGAGGCTCAGGGCAGACCTTATTGCTGTCTACAACTNGCTGCCCAGGGAGGTGGTGGAGTCGCCGTCCCTGGAGCTGTTCAAGGCAGGATTGGACGTGGCACTTGGTGCCATGGTCTAGCCTTGAGCTCTGTGGTAACGGCTTGGACTTGATGGTCTATGAGGTCTCTTCCAACCTTGGTGATACTCTGATACTGTGCTACCTCCAGGAACAAAGACTCCACCACCTCCCTGGGCAGCCCATTCCAATGACAATCACTCTGTCTTCATGCTAACATCCAGCCTAGACCTCCTCTGGCACAACTTGAGGCTGTATCCCCTTTTTCTCTTGCTGGTTGCCCAGCAGAAGAGCCCATCCCCACCAGCCTACAGCCTCCCTTCAGGTAGCTGTAGACAGCAATAAGGTCTGCCCTTAGCCTCCTCTTCTGCAGGCTGCACACCCCCAGCTCCCTCAGCCTCTCCTCATAGGGCTGTGCTCCAGGCCCCTCACCAGCAAACCCTAACCCTCCTCTTTCCATTGATGAAGAACATGGCTGATCCATTTGGCTGATCTCTGGGCAACATGAAATGAGAAATTTTAGTTAAAATAATTGTCAAAATATTGAGGAAGATGCAGGTGTGTTCTGTGTAAATATGGGATGGAGAACAACTATAGTGTATATATGTGTGTGTATATATATATATGTTTTATACCAGTTTGGAATTTTTCAGTGAAGGTTCTATAGCAAAACACAGTTACTTCTAACAATAATGAGCTTCTTGTAGCATTCCTATTCCTTCAGTCTTCTGCTTGCAATCTGTTCAAAATTCTGCCTCTTGTTTAATTTATTGCTCTTTCTACCACTCTCATATTACCCTTAACTTGAGCAACTGCACTGCCTACCTCTAAAGCTGAGAATCAACTTTGAAATTTTATTGTTAACATTAAAGGCTCTTCAAACCTTTTCCCCTTTCTATTTGTGAAATCTGGTTTGTGTTTATGGCCCCTCTCATAATTTATGTTTGGCTTCTGACCTGCTTCTCCTCCATCTCTACCATTTACTGTGTCAAAATATCAGGCTTCTCAATTAGCACTGCTGTTTTGGAAGTTTTTTCCCTTTGTGGAATTCTGCAGCTGAATATTTTGTACAGTTTATCTTAAAAGTAAACCTTTTTCTGTTGCTCTTCTGCTGCAGTGAGAGGTATATTGTATGCTTGTTGTTCTACTTCCCATAGTTGTTTTCCTCTGCTTTGATTTTTAAGAGTCAGAAAGGGTACAAGAAAGTAGTTATGGTTTTGAATGCTCAGTTTATGATGTTATAGCTTTTATTACCTGTAACTGTAAATGAATCCCCATATATGATGCACAGGGACACAAAAAGATTGTTGTTATCCTGGAGTTGTAAACATCCTATAATTAAATAATAGAATAGAATCACAGAATCATAGTATCAATGAGGTTGGAAAGGCCTCCACGATCATCCAGGCCAACCTAGCACCCAGCCCTGGCCAATCAACCAGACCATGGCACTAAGTGCCTCATCCAGTCTTGTCTTGAGCACCTCCAGGGACGGTGACTCCATCACCTCCCTGGGCAGCCCATTCCAATGCCAATCACTCTCTCTGCCAAAAACTTCCTCCTAACATCCAGCCTGAACCTGNTGAGGAGCCCAGACCTGGACATAGCACTCAAGGTATGGCCTGACCAGTGTTGAAGGGAAGAATAACCTCCCTTGTCCTGCTGGCCACACTGTTCCTGAGCCAGCCCAGGATGCCATTGGCTCTTTTGGCCTCCTGGGCACTGCTGACTCATCTTCAGCTCCTCTCTCCCAGCACCCCAGCTCCCTCTCTGCCTGGCTGCTCCCCAGTCACTCCGTCCCCAGCCTGTACTGCTGCTTGGGATTGTTGTGGCCAAAGTGCAGAACCCTGCACTTGGCTTTGTTAAATCTCATCCCCTGGAAGTGTTCAAGTAAAGCCTGAATGGGGCACTTAGTACCATGGTGTAGTTAATTGGATAGGACTGGATGATAGATTGGACTGGATTAGCTTGGAGATCTCTTCCAATCTGCTTGATTCTATGATTCTGTATGAAATTGAGAATGTAGAGGCAAACATAACCTGAAGAAGGCCAATAGAAGAAGCAAAACACATAATTAGGGAGAATTATAAAGAAGCATTACCCCTTACCTGTGGGGAAAAAATAAGGTCTGATTTGTCATTGGTAACAATAAGCACAGAGTGAAAAACAAAAAAAAATGAAGTAATATTTCATCTGTAAGTGATGTAGAACATACAGAGCTAAAACTGAATGCAGAGATTTAAAAAAACAATTATTTTCATATACATTAGTTCACATTCACTCTCACTGTCAATCAATAGAACATGTTGCTGCAGGCTGAGCATTACGTCTGAGCTACATACAGCTCTCAGCAGTGGAAGCTCTCTTTAAGGCTATGAGGAAAAGAGGATTCATAGAATTATAGAGCGGTTTAGGTTGGAAGGGATCTCAAAGCTCTTCCAGTTCCAATCCCCTGCCATAAGCAGGAACACCTCCCACTAGACCAGGTCACTCAAGGCCTCATCCAACCTGACCTTGAACATGTCCAGTGAGGGAGCAGCCACAGCCTCCCTGGGCAACCTGTGCTGGTGTTTCACCACCCTCACTGCAAAGAACCCTTTCCTAACATCCAATTTCAATCTCCACTCTGCCAGTTCAAATCCTTTACCCCTCGTCCTGTCATTACAAGACCTTGTCAATAGTCCTTCCCCATCCCTCCTGGAGTTCCCTTCAGATAATGGAAGGCCACTCCAAGGTCTCCTCCAAGCCTTCTATTCTGCAGGCTGCAGAGCCACAACTCGCTCAGCCTGTCCTCAGAGCAGAGCTGCTGCAGCCCTCTCAGCATCTTGGTGACCTACTCTGGACTGGCTCCAACACTTCCATGTCCTGCTTGTGTTGGAGGCTCCAGAACTGCACACAAGACTGCAGGTGGGGTCTGAGGAGAGCAGAGCCAAGGGGCAGAATCCCCTCCCTTGCCCTGCTGCCCACACTGCTCCTGCTGCAGCTCAGCACAGGGTTGCTGTCTGGGCTGCACTCATACTGCACTCTCATGTTGAGTTTTTCATCAGCCCAAACCCCCAGGGCCTTTTCCAGTACTCAAGGTGTGGCCCAAGCAGTGCTGAGCAGACGGGTAGAAGGACTGCCCTGTTCTTGATGCTGTTCCTGATATAGGCCAGGATGCCACTGGCCTTCTTAGCCTCCTGGGCACACTGCTGCTTCATGGTGGGCTGCTGCAAATCAGTACCCTCAGGTCCCTCTCTGCCTGGCTGCTCTCCAGCCACTCTCTCCCCAGCCTGTGGTGCTTGAATTAGCTTGAAGAGGTAACAATAAAGTAATTTTTTTCCCAATAATTTGATCTCAAACAGCTTTTGTTGCCATCATCACTCAGAGTCTTGGTTTTTGTAGAGTTCTTGGTTTTTTTGTAGTATGGAATAGTTTTGTTGCTCAAGTTAGATATAATTTGGATGTCTATCTTTATAGCTTGGGTTATGTATTATGTAGTCCAAGTATAGTTTTTCTAACTCTTCTGATTGACACACTGTAATAGAGTTGCTTTGAAAATCACTTTGTTTTTTTAAGGTGGCATTACTTTTTTTTCCCCAGAATCCCCAGACCAAGCAAAACACAGTCTTAAAGAAACAGTTGAAAATCATGACAATTCAAAGCATATTTGTGCTACTTTCAAAAGTTTGTGTGAGATCAGAAAGCTTACTTACTAAAACTCTTCATAATTTGAAAACCAAATGTGGCATTATTCGTATTACATAAGATTATGTAAGAGTTGTTATAGGTGCAAGAACCATGGAGTTGAAAAATCCTTCAGGGATTAAATCTTTGCCTTTCAGGGACTTACATCTTTGTGGGCACTATGGGCAGTGGCACTGAGGGAAGGAGCCATCCAAAGGGATTTGGATGAACTGGAGAATTGTGCCCAGGCCAACCTGTTCTGATGAGAGTTGTTCCTGCCTATGGCAGAGAATTGGAACTAGATGACCTTTGAAATCCCTTCCTGCCAGGATTTGAGCAGGTTTGAGTAGCTGAATAGTCTGAGAAGTGAAAAGAACAGTTAGGGTGACTAGGGTCACGCTGATAAGAGGCACAGCTGCAGGGAAGCAGCCTTGGGTAGAAGTTTAGCTGCTATCTTGTAGCTGAGCTGTGTGAGGGGGCCTTGAAGGGGGACAGGCTGGTCAGCCCTGGGAACAAGCTAAATTGTTGTGGCTAGTGAAGCCTATCAGAATTAGGTACGGGTGTACCCAATCCGCTCTGTAAGTATCACACTTAGCCTCAATAAAGGGATGGACCTTCTATGCATCATATTGGTATAAGCTCGTGTCTTTCCAGTCTCCCACGTGGCCTTTGAGCAATCCAGCACCTTCCAACCTAAACCATTCTATGATTCTGTGATTCTAAGCACAAGGTCTTGCATCTGGGTAGAGGCAATTCCAGATACCAACATAGGCTAGGAAAGGACTGGCTGGAGAGCAGCCCTGGCGAGAGGGACTCGAGGGTGCTGCTGGATGAGAATCTCAATCTGAGCTGTCAGTGTGCTCTGGCAGCCCAGAGAGCACAGAATCATAGAATCAGTCAGAGTTGGAAGGGACCACAAGGATCAGCCAGTTCCAACCCCGCTGCCATGCCCAGGGACACTTCACACTAGATCAGGCTCACCACAGCCTCAGGCAGCCTGGCCATAAACACCTTCAGCCATGGGGCCTCAACCACCTCCCTGGGCAACCCATTCCAGCCTCTCACCACTCTCATCCTCGACAACTTCCTCCTCACCTCCAGCCTGACTCTCCCCACCTCCAGCTTTGCTCCATTCCCCCCAGTCTTGTCCCTGAGAGCCAGAAAAGTTCCTCCCCAGCTTTTTTGTAGCCTCTTTCAGATCCTGGAAGGCCACAAGAAGGTCACCTGGGAGCCTCCTCTTCTGCAGACTCAACAGCCACAACTCTCGGTCTGTCCTCACAGCAGAACTGCTGCAGCCCTCTGAGCATCCTTGTGGCCCTTCTCTGGACATGCTCCAGCACCTCCACATCCCTCTTGGAATAGGGGCTCCAGGACTGGATGCAGTACTCCAGCTGAGATCTATGTATTGCAGTTAAAAAAAAAAAAAATAAAAGAAGTTAAATTTACTAAAGCAATGTGAAGCCTGATCTTGACTCCCACAAGAGGAGGTCTGGTATGTTGTACTGAAATGCAGTGGCCCAGAATATTTCATAGGATCATAGAATCATAGAATCAAGCAGGTTGGAAGAGACCTCCAAGCTCACCCAACCCAACCTAGCACCCAGCCCTAGACAATCAACCAGACCATGGCACTAAGTGCCTCAGCCAGGCTTTTCTTGAACACCTCCAGGCACAGTGACTCCACCACCTCCCTGGGCAGCCCATTCCAAGGCCAATCACTCTCTCTGTGAGACATGTGTCCAAGAGTAGAAGTCTGGTATGATGAGAGGACTATCAAAACTCTAAACATGGGTTTGAAACATGCCTGGTAATGCTGTAGATAGTATTGTCAAACTTTGCCACCAAAAAATATATGTAAGGAAATGCAGTGATTGCCAAATTAAACATCATTCTTATTACAAGGTTTGGCATGAATGGGTGGCCTTGGGTATAAAATAGTCTCCAGTGCAACAATTAAGCATAAATAAATATACAGTCAAGCTGCTTGCAGTGTATTCTGGTTCCCTGTCATTTTACTCTTTAATCAAAAGGGGAACTAAACAATTACTTCAATCAAGCCTGAGGCTGCATATAAGCCTTTGTTTTTGATAGAGTCTGGAGCACAATTTTGAATTAAAAATCATATTGTTTTGTATATTTGACTGAACCTTGGGCACTGACATCACTTGTCCTTATCTGTGGCCCCATTTTCTGATCTGTTCACTGTTCTGCAAAATGGTAAACCTGAATTAATTGAGGCAGGATTTTGGCCTTTCCTCCAGTGGCTGTGAGATTAAAAAGATAAAGTGATGGGTTGTCCTGGTATCATCTTTGGAAATGAAGTACAAGGGTTTACAAACTCTAAATGGGAAGGTTGAACACTCAGAAGAAGAATGATGCCAAAGGTTTTCTGGCGACTTTTCAGGCCTCCATTGCTTACTGCTGCTCTGCATGGCTGTGGAGGATGGGCAGCTTTGAGGCAGCTCTTAATTTCTTCCAAATCCTTGGTGATATTTAGTTGAAAACATTATGTATATCAAATCTCCTGTAGCTTTTCTTAAGCACAGCTCTGCAGCCACTAAGAATCACAGAATCACAGAACCTTAGAGGTTGGAATGGATTTCCAAAGATCATTGAGTCCAACCTCCCTGTCATGGCAGGATCTCCTAGGGGAATTTGCTCATGAATGCATCCAAGCAGGTTTGGAAAGTCTCCAGAGAAGGAGACTCCACAACCCCTCTGGGCAGCTGTTCCACTGCTCCATAACCCTCACTGTAAACAAGTTTCTCCTCATGTTGAGTTGAAACCTTCTCTGTTCCAGTTTGTAGCTGTTTCTCCTTGTCTTATTGCTGCTGACCACCAAAAGGAGCTTGCCCCCAACCACTTGACACCTACCTCTCAGATACTAGACACTGGCACAGGTTGCCCAGGGAGGTTGTGGCTGCTCCCACCCTGGAGGTGTTCAAGGCCAGGCTGGATGAGGCCACGAGTGACCTGTTCTAGTGGGAGGTGGCCCTGCCTATGGCAGGGGATTGGAACTAGATGAGCTTTGAAGTCCCTCCCAACCTAAACCATTCCATGATTCTATGATTTGTACACATTGATCATATCTCCTCTCAGCCTTCTCCAGACTAAACAGGCCCAAGGCTCTCAGTCTCTCTCCATAGGGGAGATGCTCAAGGCCCCAGTCACTCTCTTGGCTCTCCACTGGACTTTTTCATAGAATCATAGAATCAAGCAGGTTGGAAGAGACCTCCAAGATCATTCAGTCCAACCTAGCACCCAGCCCTGGACAATCAACCAGACCATGGCACTAAGTACCCCAGCCAGGCTTTGCTTCAACACCTCCAGGCATGGCGACTCCACCACCTCCCTGGGCAGCCCATTCCAATGCCAATCACTCTCTCTGCCAACAACTTCCTCCTAACATCCAGCCTAGACTTCCCCT